>MJUT01014521.1:245516-262184 GCA_002080005.1 Gigantidas platifrons | reverse complement strand
TCTTTTGTTTTGTTGATATTGGTGGAATTGTTGACCATCACTGTTTAAACTTTCTTTTGCTTTGTTGATGTTGGCAGAATTGTTGACAATCGCTTTTTAAATTTGCTTTTGTTTGTTGATATTAGTAGAATTGTTGACCATGACTGTTTAAACTTTATTTTGTTTTGTTGATATTGATAGAATTGTTAACAATCACTGTATACACTTTCTTTTGCTTTGTTGATATTGGCGGAATTGTTGGCCATCACTCTTTAAACTTTGTTTTTCTTTGTTGATATTGGTAGAATTGTTGACTATCACTGTTTAAACTTTCTTTTGTTTTGTTAATATAGATATAATTGATGGCTATCACTGTTTCAACTTTATTTGTTTTGTTGATATTGGTAGAATTGTAGACCATCACTGTTTAAAATGTCCTTTCGTAATGTTTTCCAGAAGGTCTTCGTGTCTGGTTTAAGTAAATATCGAAATTCCTTCGAGCACTTCTGTCTTTATGAGCTATAGCTAATATTTAATACACTCCTGTAATCCTTGGTTATATGATGTTATTATTTACATAACTTTTTATCTGTCTTCATATTTATCCCTCACTATGAAGAGCGCCTTATTTCATAGTGTTACTAACTGGCTGTTTCTGTATTGGTCCTGGTAGGGCCGTGGGCCAATACTGCTCACCTCGAATCTATACCAGGGCTAATATAGAAACAACCTGTTCGTAACATTTTTATTGAATAATGTAACTGGTTCGTATGAATATTTTTCCAGGACAGTATGGATAAAATAACAGGACCTATGGATATATTGACAAGGGNCGTATGAGCATGGTTTTTAGGGCCGTATGTATTAGCAAATACAATGGCAGTTAAAATGTAAATATTTGAACTATTTGACAAGTACCGTAAACACAATAATTGTATGTAGAACAAAATAACAAGATATGTTGATGTATAATAAAAAAAATATTGCAAACCAGTAATTAATTTGATGAATTAAAATTAAAGTTTATTGTGCTACAATTAATATTTGCACCACACAAGAGACCACTGATTTTAATCATATCAAATTGTTTTAGCATTGACATGTTTACGGTATTAGAAGTAACTGAATGGATAGTGGCGACTCTACATTCATCAGGTCTATCAACAGGAACCACATCAGATGTGGAGTTAGAAGTGATGTAGTTCATGTTTATGTCGGATCTTAAATCAATATGTTTCATTTCTGAAGTATTGTTATTACGGGGGTCTTCGTATATGTAATATAAGTGAAAACTTGAGTTGGAAGCATTTTCTAGGATCACCTTCGCCACTTGGCTGGTTAGAGAGAACATTCCATTTTCATTTATTTTATTTAAGTATATTTTATCGTCAAATATATGCAACAAGATTGGACACAAGCTTTACAACTTATATGAAGTTCTCTTCAGTATCATCCAAACATACGTCTGACAGAGAGCATGACGGATAGTAAGTGTATAACAATGTATGATATAGACCAATTAAATGACAAAAGATAAGGAAAATGAGGATGTGTGGGGGGTGATGGGAGTTAAGTTATGTTCTTTCAGTGAATAGCCTACTGTTCTTTGCAAAATATATCTGGAGTATTATCCTATGCCATATATGCCCATTAAACATGAATTTAATGATAGATGAAAATATCACTCTGCTACATATGTATCATATTACATGTTCGTTTTGGACAATATTTACTTTTATGTGTAGTGTATGTTCTAAAATGAAAATTATAGCATGCCCTCCTTCTTTCGTTTTGTTAACAAACGAGCGAGTTATCCATTTGGTTAAATCTCGTGAACACATGCGCCGGTGAATTTGACTGACCTTTCCATTGGCAGTATAAATTGTGTGCGACATTTTCCGCAAACGTAAATATAAATTACCGTCTTCCAATCAAAGTATACTACCGTATTTGTTGTCTTAGACATATCAGAATCGAAATAAATCATGGAAGCCAGAATGTTCTTTGAGTTTTAACATGTATTGACGGATAAAATACTAATATCCTCCAATCCATGTTAAAGCTACCAACACATTCTGGCTTCCATGATTTATTTCTTAAACAACATATATCATACCAAGATCAATATTTTTGTTAAAAACTTGATGCAATGATTGACGGTTCCTGATTACACATTTGGTATCATCAAATGTTCCTTATTAAGCCACACGGGGCCGTCATGGTCGTGATCGTATGGTAGTTAAGATTTACCACTACCTATGCAATCAGTGCATAATGCCACCAAAGGGGTAATCATAAGTAAAGTACAGGAAAAACAGTGAGAAAAGAAAGAATCCAAACCAAGAATGAGTATAGTGCAGACCTGACGCCCGCAGTCAACGTTAATATGATCAGTCAGGTGATGCACCAACCTATAGGAGCTTGCGTCTGGAAACTTACACAGTTGTGGTCCTCATCAATTAACGTCAACATGGTTGGATGAACCCCCGGCCTGTAGCACCTGTATCAGCACACTTTCTGTATTAAAATGATTTGACACTTTGTCCTATCATATGTATTTTCGTTCTTAGTTCCGTGCTGTGATGTACACTACGATATCCGCATAATAACGATGATAGGTTCGTCTGTTCATCCCTCTGTGTTTGTAGGAGGGTCCATGTTTTATGTCATGTTATTTGTGCTTGCTTGTGTATATAGTGGTGTACAATTCCTGCCGTTGTGGCTCTTTTAGCTATTTAATAGAAACAAATGTATATTATCAAAACAATATATCGTATTCAATTCTCAGGAATCTAATAAAAATGAATAGGGTTAATTGCTGTTTGTGACAAACACATAATGTGTGACACACTGCACGCATAGTTGACTTTGAATCCCTCAAAGCAAAAAGAAATTGTAAACCTTATCCTATATTTGTTTTCAAATATAGTGAAGAAAACCTGTTTATTATCAAAATAAAATGATACATATACAAATATTGTAATTGATTGTTACTAGTAATTAAACTTTTAGTTCTAAATAATGCATTACATTCTCAAAAATGTAATAACAAAATATTATCAATAGGGTTAATGGCTGTTTGTAACACACAAATACTATATCAGTCGCTGCATGCATTGTTGTGTTTTGGACTTTCTCACAAGAAAAATTAAAAAATAAAGGTGAACTAGTGTGTGTGATCAAATATGGTAAAGAAAACATGGTTGTTATTAAATTGAAAATGATACATTGTCAAAAATTCATTAATACATATTGTAATTGGTTGTTAATAAAACGTTTAGTTCTAAATAATGTATTACATTCTCAAAAATGTAATAACAAAATATTATCAATAGGGTTAATGGCTGTTTGTAACACACACATAATATATCAGTCGCTGCATGTATTGTTGAATTTTTTACTTTCTCAGAACAAAAAGAAAACATGAATATGATATTGTATGAATGATCAAATAAAGTGAAAAAAACACGTATATTTTTAGAATAAAAACTTTATATTATAAGAAATCCATTAACACATAGTTCAATTTGTCTTTAATGACATATTTAGTTATACACAACTCATTGCAATCTCATAAAATTAATAACGACATAAAAATAATAGGGTTAATGGCTGTTTGCAACGAACACATAATATATCAATCGCTGCATGTATTGTTGAGTTTTGGACTTTCTCACAATAAAAAGAAGAAATAAAGGTGAACTAGTGTTTGTGATCAAATATGGTGCAGAAAACCTTTTTGTTATCACAATAAAAATGAAACATTAGCAAAAATTCATTAACAAATATTGTAATTGATTGTTAATAAAACGTTTAGTTCTAAATAACGTATTACATTCTCAAAAATGTAATAACAAAATAGTATTAATAGGGATAATGGCTGTTTGTGACGAACACATAATATATCAATCGCTGCATGCATTGTTGAGTTTTGGATTTTCCCAGAACTAAAAGAAAACATGAATATAATATTGTATGAGTGATCAAATAAAGTGAAGAAAACACGTTTATTATTAAAATAAAAATTGTACATTATAAGAAATACATTAACAAATATTGTAATTGGTTGTTAATGACATCTTTAGTTATACACTACTCATAGCAATCTCAAGAAATTAATAACAAAATCAAAATAATAGGGTTACTGGCTGCTTACCACAAACACATAATATTGATCTTTGACTTTTTCAAATGGAAAGGTAAACATAAGTTTATATTGTATATGTGATCAAAACAAGCATTATGTATCATTATATATCCATTAATGCATATATTAGTTGACTCTTAGTGCACTACTTAGTTATACACAACGTATACAATTCTCTTGAATTCAACGAAAATATAAAATGAATAGTGTTAATGGCTCTTTGAAACGAACACATACTGTATCAATCATTGATTGCACTGTTGACTTGGGACTTTCGTAGGATGAAAAAAGAACACATGAAGCCTGTGTAAGAATGATGATGTTAGAGATGATACAGGTTTATCGATATATTAAAAGTTAATCCCATTAGATTCTTTGGTAAAGGAACATCTACATTATGTTTTATTTTGTGGGAATGAGTTGTGTAAAGGAGTTGTAAACGATAATTCAGACGAGGTATGTTTCCTGTTAATAGCAGCCTTACCAAGGTATTTCACTCTTGGCCATGCTGACAACATTTTCACTATTATATATATACAAATGTATATACAAGAAAATGCAACATATTATGGAACATTGGATGAAAAGCTGTTTTCTGTGAATAACATATTGATGTATCTGGAGTTTACTCTCAATTTACTATTTCAAAGTTTGACATATTTTTCTAGAAGTATACTGACATTTTGCGATTGTGCATAGCATACAGACAATCTACATGCAAGCAGTTCGATAGTTTAAAATCACCTTTGGTGCTTTCATTTTTTATTTTGCCCATTGGGTTGGCTTGTCTGTTTTTCTTCGATTTATGGATTATGATTATCCCGTTGGTAATTCCAAACTCTTCTTGACCAAAGCTTGCAAAATACCAACTGTATATTAAAGACATGGACAACGACATTCATTCTTTACCATCTGACGATGGAATGTTCTGTTAATTGGGGACTTAATCAAAGTCAAAAGGAAACAAAAACTAATGTAGTGTATTACCTAATTGTAAAGTTTTACATGTTTTATATATTATTTCTTTTTTTACTTTCAACTTTTTTCGGCTTTTTGAGTTTCTAGTGTTATATTGCCAGGTAATCTATTGGCTTGTATTATATTGCCCGGTGTTTTATTTTCTGGCAACTTTTCACCTTTGCTGTGATTATTCAGGACAATTCCATGAATATGCATTCCCAATCTGAAATTTTGAATAGTTCACACAGGATTACAGTGTATGCATGCGTCGTAATATAATACGATGTAACGCTTTGAATGCGACGTTTTGTGCATAATCGTAACTTCGTGTGCGGTACAATTCCTGCCGTCGTGGCTCTTTTAGCTGTTTGATTGCAAGATAGTGACTTTAGGCATTTGGTAGCTCTCACACAACAAACAACTATATATGATTATTATATTTTATATTAACAATATATTTATTTACATACATGTACAATCCAGTTTCATTATCTAAATGACAAAGTGGAAAGAAAATGGCCACAGTTTAATTTTGCCAAGACCCTGGGAGACTAACTGACCGCCAAATATACCGGGAAAGCCAGTGCCCCTCTGGTAACGGAGGTGACCACCCCTCCAGGTAACCCACGGAGTAGGAAATGAATCCACGAAGGTATTGCCTGATACGCCCTATTTAAGACTTGTCCTCTCGGTTTTCATAGAGGACAACTCCCAATCGGTACCGATTGTAGAGTGGATTCCTCCGGTGCCTATCATGAGTGAATCCCAAAATAAAAATATTCCTTTCCTGTCCCCCTACGGTACCGTAGGTGAAACCTAACAAAACCCGGGCCAGGCATGCCTCTTAGACCTTACTGTATCTCCCAGGATCTCGCCAAACGAACAGTTCTATAACTGGTCGCCCCATCAAAATTAGCATACGGGAAAGTTTTGTTATTCCTAAATATAAAATGTTCAAGCCCCCCCTGCATATCGTTAACAAATATGGCGTTTCCCGTTGTTGATAAATGAACCCCATCTTTCCTGTAGAGAGACAATTCACTGATTGAAATTGATGGGTGTCGAATATAACCTCCACATTCACGCAGGAAAATACTTCTTGCAGCAGAATTCACCCTCTTACGGGCTTTTTCAATTTTTACCGTAGATTTAGCGCCATGCCAATACAAACGTTGAAGCATATCCGACCAGAACAGGAAGGTTAACGGAAGTAAAGTCTTCAACCTCAAAATCGAACATTCTATATTTAGTATAAGTTCTTTTGCTTTAACTGAAGTTAAGTCGTTAGCTCCCAGGTGAATAATAATGATATTTGGAGGTGGACTAATTTGATGTGGTCTTGCAAAGCTGTGTCCAAGTCCGCCCACACCATACCTGAAATTCCAATCCATTTAATATGTACTCTATTTCTTTGTAGCCCTAGAGAGGAACCCCCTGCTCTTTGACATTTGAAACGACTTGCCCATCTGACAATTGATGAACCAAATATCCATATTATCTTACGACGACCTAAAATATCAGTAATGTGTAGTGTAAAACAATAAAATTTGTGAGCGTTATCTGCCTACTTAATTAATCGTCATTATTCAAATGCACCTCTACAGATGATATCTAATTTATATGACAGTTATAATGAGTAAACCTATTCAGTTATCAAATGAAAAGGAAACAGATATCAACACTAATCTGACATTCAGTAAATAATTGCGAAAGTTTTTATACTTTGATAGCCGGTTAAAATTGTATAACAATAAGGAGCATGACTTCTTGTCATTTGTGAAATATAACATATGTTCTAAATTGGAAAAACTTTGCTACGCCAAACAATGTATGCCATTGGTGGTATCCTAATGTACCTAGTATATGCATTTAAACTACGATGTCCCCACAACTTTACTGTTTTATCGGGAATTCCAAGTCTAATGCACTCACTGGCCATCCCTATACGAAAACTATGTGACTTGTAACATCCTGACTTAACTTCGCAAAATTTTAATGTTTTCTTTAACAAACTGGAAAACTGATATCTTGATAGCCTCGTTCCATCGTAATGAATAAAAAGCTGATCACATAAGTATGTAGGGCGCATAATAAATATTTTTGCATAGCTCTCGCTGTGCAGATTAGCTGCGCTTTTGCAGAATTCATAACTAAAGTAAATGTCTTCCCACTTTGATCAGTTTTTGACTTTCGAATAGTCATTTGAATTATTGGTGGAGTTGCAAGAAGCCGAATATCTTTAATCTGTTGAGGGCGATCGGATTCGTCTTTGTATGTATTAGCAGTAAATTCCCCAACCCACAGAAGACCAAAAAATGCCAAAGTAAATGCTGCAGAGAACATAGATGCTTCATAATCATACGAACATACGTTTGATAAAACAGAAACCAATCTTCCCAATAGCGATATAGTTATTGGAGATCTAAGGTCGGAACTATTCCCCTCTCTCTTTAGACCCTCCATCATTTTAGTTAGAATAAAACAATTAGTTGTATCTGTAATGTGCCTAATTTTATGAACGTAACTGACAGCTGATATATAAGTTGTTATCGTGGAGACTGAGAAACCGGCTAAAGATAAATACGAACTATATTTAATTAGGTGATCTACTGGGACAGGCCAGATAGGTTCAAGTTTGTATTAAACACGAAAGTTGCTAAAACGATTAAAAGCGAATTTATAAACACGCCAACTATTTGATGCCATCGAACTCTGAAAAATTATCGTTGCTTCGTTATCTAAATCTCCCATATTGGTGGGAGAAGTTTTATTGGTAGTTGATCTGCATCTGGTGCGAGTTGTCTGAACCTGGATCACTGGCAACGAGAAATTGAATCAGCAATTAAATTTACACACCCGGGTATATGTTCTGCTTTAATAAGAATATTAAACTCAAGGGTTACAAGCACTAAGCGTCGCATTAAAGTCATGATATTAGGACATTTAGACGTCTTTTTGTTAATAATAGTAACAACTGCCTGATTATCTATGTGAAAAATAACATTTTTGTTAGCAAAAGAGTTACCCCATAAACACAGGACAACAACGACAGGAAACAATTCTAAAAACGATATATTTCTTACCAAAGGCGTTCCCAGCCAAGAATCTGGCCAATGCTCATGTGTCCATTGACCCTGAAAGTAAATACCAAAGCCTCTACCATTACCACCAGCACTGTCTGTATATATTTCAAGACTTTCATTATCCGTCCAATACATATCGGGCATAACTGTAACCCTATTATAGCGCAATAAGAATTTTTTCCACATTTTTAAATCATCCTCCATTGATTTGTTTATGCGAATTGTGTGATGCTGTCGCTTTACCGATGTAGAAGCATCGTATAGCCTCCTCAAAAAGGCCCTTCCAGGACGAACGACTCTACACGCGAAATTGAGAGACCCTAATAAAGATTGTAACTGTAATAAAGTAATTTTGTCTTTATGAAGTATATGATCTAACTGCAATTGTAACTTTTGAAGTTTTTCAGAAGGTAATCGTAATTCCATGTTGATGGTATCAAACTCTACACCAAGAAATGTGATTACCGTAGATGGGCCCTTTGTCTTCTAATTAGCAATAGGGACCCCTAAAGAGGTACAAACCTGCTCAAATTTACGCATTGTCTCCTGACACTGAGTAGTTTCAGATTTACCCCCAAATAAAAAGTCGTCCAAATAATGAAGAATAGAAGGTTTGCTATCACTTTCATACTCGATTGCCCACTGAATGAATGTGGAAAACTTTTCAAATAAGGCACAACTGATAGAAGCCCCCATCAGCAAACATTTATCAAAGTAAAATGTGTATTTAATTCGGAAGCCCAAACGATCAAAATCGCCTGGCCAGACAGGAAGCAACCTGAATGCTTTTTTAATATCACTTATCCCTAATTTGGCCCCTTTTCCTAAAGACTGGATCATTTCAACCGCATCATCGAATCATCGATGGAAGAATACTTTACACTTGTACTGGATTCATCTATAAAATCGTTAACCGAGCTTAAGGCTGGATAAGATAAATGATGTATGACCCTAAAATCCCCGTCTTTTTTTGGGGACCAGACCTAACGGTGATATCCTCAATGTTGGCAAAGGCCTTGATACAAAAAGGACCAGCAATTGTACCAGCTTCAACATCTTTGTCAATTGTTTCTTGTAAAATATCTGGATACTTCCTAGCACTAGGCAAGTTATTTGCATCGGTTGGTAAACGAGGGCCCTGGTAATTTAAAGAAAAACCTTGTTGAAACCCCTTCAAAAGTTCAATAGAATCTGATTTATTTGGATAAAACTAAGAAATTTTGATAATGAAGTCAAATTGATAGGAGATTTACCTAACTGATATATATAGTCTCTTGTACGATTATGAACGAGGGCAGCGAATTTGCGGGTGTTGTCCCCCACATTTGCTGCAGATATGATTGAATTTACATTTTGGGAAGAATGTGCAATTGCCTTTGTTGTATCTGAAACACGGTTTGTGGTTACTTGTAAATTGTTCTGCGGTTTCTTGTTTAGCACGAAAATTGTCAGCCTTTTCCGATGGCGATTGATTTTGTGTAAAATTACTGACAACTCTTTTTTGTGACATGCATATTAGCCATAGTTCATTATCAATGACACCTCAAGAAGAAGACGGATTTCTAGATTTTTTAAATCTGAATTGTTCATCGTACTGCACCCTTGCCAAAGCTGAGGGGGCCCTGTATGCGGCAAGTCGGATATCCCGAAGAAATTTGAGCAATTCTTGGGCTTTACCGGGATGTTTTTCTATCATAATACTCGTGAAAATGATAAAAGCCAACGTCCATAAATTAATATTATATATGGACTTTTGTTGGACTTTCCTCTCTATGGCTAATTTCCCTCCTTTAATTATTAAATCCCCAGCCGATTCATCCGCCATGTTTAATTCTCTGGCTGATTTTAACAAAAGGGATAAATCTATAAATCTACCTTCCCAAATTTGTTCTTTAAGCTTTTGTGGGATATGATATCCAATAGAGTCGAAAAAGCTCACAAAGGAAGAACCTCCATTTCTCCCAATACCCCAAAGTCGACACTATCATTATTTGCCTCTTCGACATTACCTTGATTTCCGATGTCAACTGTAGGTGGCTCTCTTTGGTATAATATGGTCTCATTTTCATTGGCTGTTCTGGTGTCATCTTTGTTTGTCCGGCGCCTTTTTTTTGTTAACTGTAGGTGGCTGGGTTTGGTTGGCATCTACAGAAACATTGTCTCTCCTCTTTAATCCCTGGCCCCTAGCTGAAACTTTCTTTCCCGGTTTTTTCATCTCAAATGGTTTCGTAAGCAATGTCACCAGTAAAATGCTTTAAGTCAATATAAAAATATTGTAATGGATCCTATGTAAGTTTATATTAGAATCCGTAAAGTAACAGTTAGTTTTAACCGTTTAATCCGAAGATAAATACATTGTTTACATGGAAAACTCTCTATGGATATTGTTAATACAGAGAAGTACACACAAGTTAGTTATCCTGATATTTAGGGTATGGAAGTAAACGCTCCGAAGGCAGTTTTTCAATATGTATATATAATATAAGTCTGTGTATAAACTCATACACATATAATAAATCGCAAGGTATGCAGCAAAATTAACTCTCTTTTTTTTAAATCTACTTCCAATAAAATGTAACTGAAAAACGAATGATGTTGATAAAAGTTTGTGCGAAAATGATACCGCTCACTTGCGTGGCTAATTGATATAGATATTAGACGGCACACTAGTTAAATATAGCAACAATACTTCCACTTTTATTTATGATAGAATACTTGAATATTTCAGATAATTCCAATTAATAGAAACACATGTATATTATCAAAACAATATATCGTATTCAATTCTCAGGAATCTAATAAAAAATGAATAGGGTTAATGGCTGTTTGTGATAAACACATAATGTGTGGCACATTGCACGCACAATTGACTTTTAATCTCTCAAAGCAAAAAGAAATTGTAAACCTTATCCTATATTTGTTTTCAAATATAGTGAAGAAAACCTGTTTATTATCAAAATAAAATGATACATAGCCAAACATTCATATACAAATATTGTAATTGATTGTTACTAGTAATTAAACTTTTAGTTCTAAATAATGCATTACATTCTCACAAATATAATAACAAAATATTATCAATAGGGTTAATGGCTGTTTGTAACACACACATAATATATCAGTCGCTGCATGTATTGTTGAATTTTGGACTTTCTCAGAACAAAAAGAAAACATGAATATGATATTGTATGAGTGATCAAATAAAGTGAAGAAAACACGTTTATTTTTAAAATAACAATTGTACATTATAAGAAATTCATTAACACATAGTTCAATTTGTCTTTAATGACATATTTAGTTATACAAAACTCATTGCAATCTCATAAAATTAATAACAACATAAGAATAATAGGGTTAATGGCTGTTTGTAGCGAACACATAATATATCAGTCGCTGCATGTATTGTTGAGTTTTGGACTTTCTCACAATAAAAAGAAGAAATAAAGGTGAACTAGTGTTTGTGATCAAATATAGTGCAGACATCCTTTTTGTTATCACAATAAAAATGAAACATTAGCAAAAATTCATTAACACATATTGTAATTGATTGTTAATAAAACGTTTAGTTCTAAATAACGTATTACATTCTCAAAAATGTAATAACAAAATAGTATTAATAGGGATAATGGCTGTTTGTGACGAACACATAATATATCAATCGCTGCATGCATTGTTGAGTTTTGGATTTTCCAGGAACTGAAAGGAAACATGAATATAATATTGTATGAGTGATCAAATAAAGTGAAGAAAACACGTTTATTATTAAAATAAAAATTGTACATTATAAGAAATCCATTAACAAATATGTTAATTGGTTGTTAATGGCATCTTTAGTTATACACTACTCATAGCAATCTCAAGAAATTAATAACAAAATAAAAATAATAATTGGCTGCTTACCAAAAACACATAATATTGATCTTTGACTTTTTCAAATGGAAAGGTAAACATAAATTTATATTGTATATGTGATCAAAACAAGCATTATGCATCATTAATTATATATCCATTAATGCATATATTAGTTGACTCTTAATGCACTACTTAGTTATATACAACGTATAACATTCTCTTGAATTCAACGAAAATATAAAATGAATAGGGTTAATGGCTGTTTGAAACGAACACATACTGTATCAATCATTGATTGCACTGTTGACTTGGGACTTTCGTAGGATGAAAAAAGAACACATGAAACCTGTGTAAGAATGATGATGTTAGAGATGATACAGGTTTATCGATATATTAAAAGTTAATCCCATTATATTCTTTGGTAAAGGAACATCTACATTATGTTTTATTTTGTGGGCATGAGTTTTGTAAAGGAGTTGTAAACGATAATTCAGACGAGGTATGTTTCCTGTTAATAGCGGACTTACCAAGGTCTTTCACTCTTGGCCATGCTGACAACATTTTCACTATTATATATATACAAATGTATATACAAGAAAATGCAACATATTATGGAACATTGGATGAAAAGCTGTTTTCTGTGAATAACATATTGATGTATCTGGAGTTTACTCTCAATTTACTATTTCAAAGTTTGACATATTTTTCTAGAAGTATACTGATATTTTGCGATTGTGCATAGCATACAAAAAATCTACATGCAAGCAGTTCGATCGTTTAACATCACCTTTGGTGCTTTCATTTTTTTCTGTTGCCCATTGTGTTGGATTGTCTGTTTTTCTCCGATTGATGGATTATGATTATCCCGTTGGTAACTCCAAACTCTTCTTGACCAAAGTTTGCAAAATACCATCTGCATATTAAAGACAGGGAAAACGACATTCATTATTTACCATCTTACGACGGAGTGTTCTGTTAATTTGGGACTTAATCAAAGTCAAACGGAAACAAAAACTAATGTAGTGTATTACCTAATTGTAAAGTTTTACATGTTTTATATATTATTTCTTTTTTTACTTTCAACTTTTTTCGGCTTTTTGAGTTTCTAGTGTTATATTGCCAGGTAACCTATTGGCTTGTATTATAATGCCCGGTGTTTTATTTTCTGGCAACTTTTCACCTTTGCTGTGATTATTCAGGACAATTTCATGAATATGCATTGGCAATCTGAAATCTTGAATAGTACACACAGGATTACAGCGTATGCAAGCGTCTTAATATAAAACGATGTAACGCTTTGAATGCGACGTTTTGTGCATAATCGTAACTTCGTGTGCGGTACAATTCCTGCCGTTGTGGCTCTTTTAGCTCTTTAATAGAAACAAATGTATATTATCAAAACAATATATCGTATTCAATTCTCAGGAATCTAATAAAAAATTAATAGGGTTAATGGCTGTTTGTGACAAACACATAATGTGTGACACACTGCACGCACAGTTGACTTTGAATCTCTCAAAGTAAAAAGAAATTGTAAACCTTATCCTATATTTGTTTTCAAATATAGTGAAGAAAACCTGTTTATTATCAAAATAAAATGATACATTGTCAAACATTCATAAACAAATAGTATAATTGATTGTTACTAGTAATTAAACTTTTAGTTCTAAATACTGTATTGCATTCTCAAAAATGTACTAACAAAATAGTATTAGTAGGGTTAATGGCTGTTTTTAACGAACACATAATATATCAATCGCTGCATGCATTGTTGAGTTTTGGACTTTCTCACAATAAAAATAAAACAAATAAAGGTGAACTAGTGTTTGTGATCAAATATGGTGAAGAAAAACTGGTTGTTATTAAATTAAAAATGAGACATTGTCAAAAATCCATTAACACATATTTTAATTGGTTGTTAATAAAACGTTAGGTACTAAATAATGTATTACATTCTCAAAAATGTAATAACAAAATATTATCAATAGGGTTAATGGCTGTTTGTAACACACACAGACTATATCACTCGCTGCATGCATTGTTGAGTTTTGGACTTTCTCAGAACAAAAAGAAAACATGAATATGATATTGTATGAGTGATCAAATAAAGTGAAGAAAACACGTATATATTTAGAATAACAATTTTATATTATAAGAAATCCATTAACACATAGTTAAATTTGTCTTTAATAACATATTTAGTTATACACAACTCATTGCAATCTCATAAAATTGATAACAACAAAAAAATAAAAGGGTTAATAGCTGTTTGTAACGAACACATAATATATCAATCAATGCATGCATTATTGAGTTTTGGACTTTCTCACAATATAAAGAAAAAGATAAAGGTAATATTATGTTTGTTATCAAATATGGTGAAGAAAACCTTGTTGTTATGAAATTAAAAATGATACATTATCAACAATTCATTAACACATATTGTAATTGATTGTTAATAAAACGTTTAGTTCTAAATAATGTATTACATTCTCAAACATCTATTAACACAATATTATTAATAGGGTTAATGGCTGTTTGTAACAAACACATAATATATCAATCGCTGCATGCATTGTTGAGTTTTGGACTTTCTCACAATAAAAAAAGAAGAAATAAAGGTGAACTAGTGTGTGTGATTAAATATGGTGAAGAAAACCTGTTTGTTATTGTACATGTAAGAACAATGTGTTCATGTGCCGATGAGATGACCGGACTGAATGTAAGCTTTGTTTTACGTGTTCTTTTTGACGGCATTACAATGTCTAATATTTGTACATGTCATACATTATGAAAAAATATACCACACCATCAGAGCAGTTCTTAAAGTGTAGAAACAGCGATAAAAGGTGTTACCCTTAACAAAACATACCACACCGTCAGAGCAGTTCCTAACGCGTAGAAACAGCGGTAAAAGTGTAACCCTTAGCAAAACATACCGCACCGTCAGAGCAGTTCCTCCCGCGTATATATTTTACACTAGGTGACACTGCCATGGCTGTGTTTTGTTTACTATTATGATGTGTGAGGTTCTGATAGACCATGGGCGTTTTGTTCTACTTAAGGTCAGATGGACAAAATATTTCAGGTAGTGATACTATCATGGGTGTGTTTTTGTTTATTATTATACTGACTGACGTTCTGATAGACCGTGGGCGTTTTTTTCTACTTAAGGTCAGATGGACAATATATTTTAGTTGGTGACGCTATCATGGCTGTTTTGTTTGGTTGATTATTATACTATGTGACGTTTGATAGACATCGAAAGTTATTTTCTACATAATGTCAGATGAAAAATGTATTTTATTTGATGACGCTGTCATGGCTGTGTTTTGTTAATTCTTAAACTGTTTTACGTTCTGATAGACAGTGGATTTTATTTTCTACTTAAGGTCAGATGGACAATACATTTTAGTTAGTGACACTATTATGGTGGATTTTTTTGTATTATTATACCGTGTGACGTTCTTACAGACAGTGGACGTTCTTTTGCACTTAAGGTCAGATGGTAAATATATTATTCTTGGTGACGGTGTCATGGCTGTGTTTTGGTTGATTATTATAATGTGTGACGTTCTGATAGACAGCGAGGGCTCTGTTCAACTTAAGGTCAGACGGAAAATATATTTCACACTTCGTGACGCTGTCATGGTTGTTCTTTTGTTGATTATTATACTGTGTGACGTCATGCTAGACAGTGGGTGTTCTTTTCTTCTTAATCGCAGATGGACAACACAATTCAGTTAATGATACTCTCATGCCAGATAGACGGCGATGATTCTTTTCTAGCTAAAGTCAGATGGAAAATATATTTCACTTGGTGACACTGGCATGGCTGTGTTTTTATATCCTCCTTTTGATGTACGGCTTCTGGTTACTCCTTTGGTATTTTCAAACCTTTGGTTATTGTATTGTGTGTTTTTCTATTGATGTACGGCTTCTGATTACTCCTTTGGTATTTTCAAACCTTTGATCATCGTGCTGTTTGTCCTTCTATTAATGCACGGCTTCTAATTACTCCTTTGGTATTTTCACACCTTTGTTCATTGTGTTGTTTGTCTTTCTCTTGATGCACGGTTACTGATTACTCCTTTAGTTNCTTCTGATTACTCATTTGGTATTTTCAAACCTTTGGTCATTGTGTTGTTTGTCTTTCTATTGATGTACGGTTAATGATTACTACTGTGGTTTTTCAAACATTTGGTCATTGTGATGTTTGTCCTCCTTTTGATGTACGGTTTCTGGTTACCCCTTTGGTATTTTCAAACCTTTGATCATTGTGTCATGTGTCCTTCTTTTAATATACGGCTTCTGATTACTCCTTTGGTACCTCCAAACATTTGATCATCGTGCTGTTTGTCCTTCTTTTAATGTACGGCTTCTGATTACTCCTTTGTTATTTTCAAACCTTTGGTCATTGTGTTGTTTGTCTTTCTCTTGATGTACGGCTTCTGGTTACTCATTTGGTATTTTCAAACCTTTGATCACTCTATTGCTTTTAATACACGGTTACTGATTACTCCTTTGGTATTTTCAAACCTTTGTTCATTGTGTTGTTTGTCCTTCATTTGATGCACTGCTTCTGATTACTCATTTGGTATTTTCAAACCTTTGGTTATTTTATTGTTTATCTTTCTATTGATGTAC
>MJUT01014521.1:213746-231728 GCA_002080005.1 Gigantidas platifrons | reverse complement strand
TTTGGTATTTTCAAACCTTTGATCACTCTGTTGCTTTTGATACACGGTTACTGATTACTCCTTTGGTATTTTCAAACCTTTGATCATTGTGATGTTTGTCATTCTTTTGATGTACGATTTCTGATTACTCATTTGGTATTTTCAAACCTTTGGTCATTGTGTTGTTTGTCTTTCTATTGATGTACGGCTACTGATTACTCCTGTTGTTTTTCAAACATTTGGTCATTGTGATGTTTCTCCTCCTTTTGATGTACGGCTTCTGGTTACTCCTTTGGTACCTGCAAACATTTGATCATCGTGCTGTTTGTCCTTCTTTTAATGCACGGCTTCTGATTACTCCTTTGCTATTTTCAAACCTTTGGTCATTGTGTTGTTTGTCTTTCTATTGATGCACGTCTTCTGATTACTCCTTTGGTATTTTCAAACCTTTGGTCATTGTATTGTTTGTCTTTCTCTTGATGTACGGCTTCTGATTACTCCTCTGGTATTTTCAAACCTTTGATCATCGTGCTGTTTGTCCTTCTTTTAATGCACGGCTTCTAATTACTCCTTTGGTATTTTCACACCTTTGTTCATTGTGTTGTTTGTCTTTCTCTTGATGCACGTTACTGATTACTCCTTTAGTTCTTCAAACCTTTGGACATTGTGATGTTTGTCCTCCTTTTGATGTACGGCTTCTGGTTACTCATTTGGTATTTTCAAACCTTTGATCACTCTGTTGCTTTTGATACACGGTTACTGATTACTCCTTTAGTATTTTCAAACCTTTGATCATTGTGTTGTTTGTCCTTCTTTTGATGTACGACTTCTGATTACTCATTTGGTATTTTCAAACCTTTGGTCATTGTGGTGTTTGTCTTTCTATTGATGTACGGTTACTGATTACTCCTTTAGTTCTTCAAACCTTTGGACATTGTGAAGTTTGTCCTCCTTTTGATGTACGGCTTCTGATTACTCATTTGGTATTTTCAAACCTTTGGTCATTGTGTTGTTTGTCTTTCTATTGATGTACGGTTACTGATTACTCCTGTTGTTTTTCAAACATTTGGTCATTGTGATGTTTGTCCTACTTTTGATGTACGGCTTCTGGTTACTCCTTTGGTATTTTCAAACCTTTGGTCATTGTGTCATGTGTCCTTCTTTTAATATACGGCTTCTGATTACTCCTATGGTACCTGCAAACATTTGATCATCGTGCTGTTTGTCCTTCTTTTAATGCACGGTTTCTGATTACTCCTTTGTTATTTTCAAACCTTTGGTCATTGTGTTGTTTGTGTTTCTATTGATGCACGGTTACTGATTACTCCTGTGATTTTTCAAACCTTTGGTCATTGCGTTGCTTGTTTTTCTATTGATGCACGTCTTCTGATTACTCCTTTGGTATTTTCAACCCTTTGATAATTGTGTTGTTTGTCCTTCTTTTGATGCACGGCTTCTAATTACTCCTTTCGTATTTTCAAACCTTTGATCATTGTGTTGTGTGTCCTTCTTTTGATGTACGACTTCTGATTACTCATTTGGTATTTTCAAACCTTTGGTCATTGTATTGTTTGTCTTTCTATTGATGTACGGCTTCTGATTACTCCTTTGGTATTTTCAAACCTTTGATCATCGTGCTGTTTGTCCTTCTTTTAATGCACGGCTTCAAATTACTCCTTTGGTATTTTCACACCTTTGTTCATTGTGTTGTTTGTCTTTCTCTTGATGCACGGTTACTGATTACTCCTTTAGTTTTTCAAACCTTTGGACATTGTGATGTTTGTCGTCCTTTTGATGTACGGCTTCTGGTTACTCATTTGGTATTTTCAAACCTTTGATCACTCTGCTGCTTTTGATACACTGTTACTGATTACTCCTTTCGTATTTTCAAACCTTTGATTATCGTGTTGTTTGTCCTTCTTTTAATGCACGGATTCTGATTACTCATTTGGTATTTTCAAACCTTTGGTCATTGTGTTGTTTGTCTTTCTATTGATGTACGGCTTCTGATTACTCCTTTGGTACCTTCAAATATTTGATCATCGTGCTGTTTGTCCTTCTTTTGATGCACGACTTCTGATTACTCATTTTTATGTTCAAACCTTTGATCATCGTGTTGTTTGTCCTTCTTTTAATGCACGGATTCTGATTACTCATTTGGTATTTTTTAACCTTTGGTCATTGCGTTGCTTGTTTTTCTATTGATGCACGTCTTCTGATTACTCCTTTGGTATTTTCAAACCTTTGATAATTGTGTTGTTTGTCCTTCTTTTGATGCACGGCTTCTAATTACTCCTTTAGTATTTTCAAACCTTTGGTTATTGTATTGTGTGTCTTTCTATTGATGTACGGCTTCTGATTACTCCTTTGGTGTTTTCAAACCTTTGATCATCATGCTGTTTGTCCTTTTAATGCACGGCTTCTAATTACTCCTTTCGTATTTTCAAACCTTTGATCATTGTGTTGTGTGTCCTTCTTTTGATGTACGACTTCTGATTACTCATTTGGTATTTTCACACCTTTGGTCATTGTATTGTTTGTCTTTCTATTGATGTACGGCTTCTGATTACTCCTTTGGTATTTTCAAACCTTTGATCATTGTGTTGCTTGTCTTTCTATTGATGCACGGTTACTGATTACTCCTGTGGTTTTTCAAACCTTTGATCATTGTGTTGTTTGTCCTTCTTTTGATGCATGGCATATGATTACTCGTTTGGTAATTTCACACCTTTGTTCATTGTGTTGTTTGTCTTTCTCTTTATGCACGGTTTCTGATTACTCCTTTAGTTCTTCAAACCTTTGGACATTGTGATGTTTGTCGTCCTTTTGATGTACGGCTTCTGGTTACTCATTTGGTATTTTCAAACCTTTGATCACTCTGTTGCTTTTGATACACGGTTACTGATTACTCCTTTCGTATTTTCAAACCTTTGATTATCGTGTTGTTTGTCCCTCTTTTAATGCACGGATTCTGATTACTCATTTGGTATTTTCAAACCTTTGGTCATTGTGTTGTTTGTCTTTCTATTGATGTACGGTTACTGATTACTCCTGTGGTTTTTCAAACATTTGGTCATTGTGATGTTTGTCCTCCTTTTGATGTACGGCTTCTGGTTACTCCTTTGGTATTTTCAAACCTTTCGTCATTGTGTCGTGTGTCCTTCTTTTGATGTACGGCTTCTGATTACTCCTTTGGTACCTTCAAATATTTGATCATCGTGCTGTTTGTTCTTCTTTTGATGCACGACTTCTGATTACTCATTTTTATGTTCAAACCTTTGATCATTGTGTTGTTTGTCCTTTTTTTGATACACGGCTTCTGATTATTCATTTGGTATTTTCAAACCTTTGATCATCGTGTTGTTTGTCCTTCTTTTAATGCACGGATTCTGATTACTCATTTGGTATTTTTTAACCTTTGGTCATTGTGTTGTTTGTTTTTCTATTGATGCACGGTTACTGAATACTCCTGTGGTTTTTCAAACATTTGGCCATTGTGATGTTTGTCCTCCTTTTGATGTACGGCTTCTGGTTACTCCTTTGGTACCTTCAAACATTTGATCATCGTGCTGGTTGTCCTTCTTTTAATGCACGACATCTGATTACTCATTTGGTATTTTCAAACCTTTGATCATTGCGTTGTTTGACCTTCTTTTAATGCACGGCTTTTGATTAATGCCTTGGTATTTTCAAAAGCTTTTATCATTGTGTTATTTGTATTTCTATTGATGCACGTTTACTGATTACTCCTCTGATTTTTCAAATCTTTGATCACTGTGTTGTTTGTCCTTCTTTTGATGCATGGCATTTGATTACTCCTTTGGTATTTTCAAACCTTTGATCACTCTGTTGCTTTTGATACACGGTTACTGATTACTCCTTTGGTATTTTCAAACCTTTGATCATTGTGATGTTTGTCCTTCTTTTGATACACGGTTACTGATTACTCATTTGATATTTTCAAACCTTTGATCATTGTTTTGTTTGTTCTTCATTTGATACACGGCTTCTGAATACTCATTTTGTATTTTCAAACCTTTGATCACTCTGTTGCTTTTGATACACGGTTACTGATTACTCCTTTGGTATTTTCAAGCCTTTGATCATTGTGTTGTTTGTCCTTCTTTTGATGTACGACTTCTGATTACTCATTTGGTATTTTCATATCTTTGGTCATTGTGTTGCTTGTCTTTCTATTGATGCACGGTTACTGATTACTCCTGTGGTTTTTCAAACCTTTGATCATTGTGTTGTTTGTCCTTCTTTTGATGCATGGCATATGATTACTCGTTTGGTATTTTCACACCTTTGTTCATTGTGTTGTTTGTCTTTCTCTTGATGCACGGTTTCTGATTACTCCTTTAGTTCTTCAAACCTTTGGACATTGTGATGTTTGTCCTCCTTTTGATGTACGGCTTCTGGTTACTCATTTGGTATTGTCAAACCTTTGATCACTCTGTTGCTTTTGATACACGTTACTGATTACTCCTTTCGTATTTTCAAACCTTTGATCATTGTGTTGTTTGTCTTTCTATTGATGCACGAGACATTTTAATCCTTTAGAGGATTACAGATTTGTCCACCTCTGGTTCAGCAGGGTTAAAACGCCGTAATAATGGGAGAATATTGTTTTCTCATTTTTCAATATTATTTAAATCTTAAAATTTAGAAATTATATGAAAACTGGAATTTTTAAAACTTTTTGAAAATTTTATCATTTTGAAATATTTTGAATTTGGAATTGTTATGAATTTTTTAAAATTTTTTTTGGAAATTTTTTAAATTTTGAAAGTTTTGGAAATTTTTGAAATATTGAAATTTTTAGAAAATTTTGACCTTTCAATTTTATTCATTTTTTTTATTGATTTTAGAATTTTGAAATTTTATGAATTTTTTGAATTCTTTATGGAATCTTCATTCTTTTTGAAGAAATCCATAATGGACCGGTCCCTTATGGCTTTTACCGGTCCATTATGGCCTTAAAAGCCATAATGGAGCAGCAAATCATTTTGGAGCAAAATAATATTCTTGCTGTATAAATACAAACTAGTCTGTAGTATTCATAATATAACCTACTGGTTAATAGTTTGTTGTAAAAAATAATTATAAGGAATATGTTCAACTTGGGAACAGGTTATGAAAGTATACCTGCTCAAAAAAGGAAAATATTCCTGATATAATACATAAAAATGCCATATGGCATTGATACACGCGTGTGATATACATAATATAAGACAGGCAGGACCTGTTTAAAGGACGAAGTCCTATAATGTTGAGAGGGAGGTATGATAAGGGAATGTATTATTGTTTTCAGGTACTTTTTAAAGTTGTTTTTTTAGTTTATTATTTGGCTTGAGTTATCTCTCTTTGACTGTGTACGTATGTAACTAGGTATGTTTGCAAATAAAAATCTTATGCGATATATAGATCTTTAAAAAGATATTATTCAGATCGAAACATACTTTACTATAAAAGTCCAGGTTCAATTTGTTGATGGGCAGGTCATTGATCATTTATATGAGCAGTATTAGGGTCATATTGAACAGAGTGAATTGATATATCTCCATCTATTGGGAGTAAATTAATTTATCTTCACTAATAATGATATCTGAATAAATACAGATTAATACAAGGGCATTTCCATATTGGCCTGGCTATCATCCCGATAAACCCATATTGGCCTGAGACGAAGTCGAGGGCCAATTTGGGTCGAGGGATGATAACCAGACCAATATGAAAATGCCCATGTTTTAAACTATTTACTATATACTTCCGACATCTGCAGACGTAAACACCGGAAGTTGTTTATTTTGCTTGAAATGCACGAGGGGCACCTAATAACCAGTTATTTTCCCGGGGTGTGAAAATATGGACAGTTTACTAAAAGTCATATTGGTCATACAAAAATGCCTTTATTTTAACTAAGTATGTAATAAACAGGCTTATTATTTTTAAGCCAGATCAGAGCATTCTGAATTATATAGCGACTTACATTACAATCTTTAAAGCTATCATTTTGACCCTGTTTTCAAACTTTAATTATATTGATTTCAGACGGTAAATTTGGATTGATTTTAGCATGTTTATAAATTTCTTGAGGAAATTCTACACAATGCCCATTTGCTGCAATTACTCCATGCTTTAACATATGGACATCTATGATGGGTGAAATCCTAGCTATTGATTGTTGTTCAACAAGAGACAGATTTTGTAGTTCATTCGGCATTTTGCCAGGGTCCATGGGTTGTTTTCAGAAGAAAACATCTTAATATGATTTTTTTCTCGTATGCATTTTTACAACCACCGTTTTTTAATTTCATATTTATTTCACAAAAAATAGAACAACATTTAACTGAAAATGACATTACTTGCAACTCAAAAGAACGGATTCATGGTTTAAGTGTTTAGTATTTGATAGTTCTGGAGCCTCGAGTATATTTTCTAGATTTAACCCAAGTGTTTTTAATTGATTTCTTTGTTTGTCATTGTTATTTTTCAATATTTTGCTCATCTCATTTTCATTTGTAATCCACATTTCGGCTGAGAGAATAATTTATATATTCTTCATTAGTGAAACAGAAATTGTTATGTCCATAGTTCCCCTGTACCCCTTTAAAATATCAGCATAGGAATGTCACCAGTCTACTCATGATCAAAATATGAGATTAGGTTGACAAAAAAGCACTTACAAATTCAAATAAGGTACGAGAGAAGAAATACTTCGGCGAGTTAGAAGACATTCGTCTGCTAAGAAAGCTATTCCATTCAGGACCCCCATTTTTACTTACAGTGTAGCAACGTCATGCAACACAAACATACAGGAAATAACGATCAACTGGTCAAATGTAAATCGTTCAATGAAATTTCAATAATAACATGATGATCCGTACACGTTATTATCATTTATTTTGAATCAATTTTGTAGCAGATTTATTATGGCTGTTCCGTTCATTTTACCTACGACGCTCGTCTGTGGAGAGTCTCGTAGAAATACATGTTCTTTATTATAATTGTATTTCAAGTTTACTTTGCATATAATAAATTATTAAAGAATGTTTCATTGAAATATATATATTTTGCGTTTCTAAATATCAATTGATCTATTTTTAAAACTTTCGGTGAAAAGATATTTGGCTATGAATAGATACAGATGCGACTCCTACAGAAAGGAGGAAAAATCGCACAACCTACAGTTAAAAGGAACTCGTCCTTTATTATGCATATGCAAACGCTATCACGTTACCGGTAAGTGAATAAATAAGTACTCTTTAGACAAACAAAAATCATAGCTGATACGTCTTACAGATTTAAGATCAATTAGTCTAGAACATATAACGTAATTATTGACATTCGTAATATAAGTTTGTGTAAATTTATCAAAATTATTACAACAAATTATTGAACAAAATGAGGTTTGGTCCCTTTGCTATTAGTGAGTAGTGAGTTTTTTCGAGCTCTGAAAATTACGATGTTTATTAGTTTTTTAGATTGATTTTGGGCTCGATTTTTCTGGATATTCACAGAATATAATCTGGTATATGTTAGGAAATATTTTAATAGTAAATGTTTCCTGAATTAAATGCATTATTAACAATTATGATGTGGCATCATGCAATCTACCCACGGAAAAGATGGCTAAAGCAGAAAGACATTTATCCATTCACCTCAACAAGGGAATTACTCAAGAAGAGATTTTGAGTGAAGTTGAGAAAAAGGTAGAATTAGACAATGTAGGTTATGTGCAGTTCACGGAAACTGACTGTATAATTTCAGTGAAGGACTTGAGTACGAAGGAGAAATTAATATCCGGTGGAATAACACTAAAAACAAGTCAGTATTTTTTAGACATTGAAAAAAACAATCACAAATGTAACAATCAAAGATTCTCACTATGAGGTAAGCGACTTTTATTTTGGCACACAAATGATGATGTATGGAGAAGTTATACCAGGATCAGTGCGTAGAGGGTAAGCATATAGAGAACGGTTCAAGGTATCTCCAAATCATAAAATGTGCCCCAACTTTACCCAATGGAACTGACGTTGGTCGATCTGAAGTTAGGTTATTCGCTGTAATTTTATATTCTGAAATGCGACCATATTCATCTAAAATATCATTAAAAAAATAATTCCACTGTTTATCCAATTAACTTTTATTATACATTTGCCTTTATATTTAATAAATGTATTTCCCCATATTATTTGTTTTCTTATTTCCGTAAAATTTTGTGGACTTTTATTTTCCCCTCCTCCACAAGTTGTCCATGTTTTCAACAATTCTTTATAAAATGCTGGAATATTTTTTATTAATTCATTTTCCAAAGATTTTAAGCTATCTAAATTCATATTGAATATGAGAAAGTTTTCTCCTAAATTCTGAAAGTACTTTTGTGGTATAATTTTCCAGTTATCGTTATTATTTTCCATTAATCTTAATATCCATTTCTAAATATTCATTAGATAAGACTGATCGCTTAACTGAATCTTTCTTTCCTTTCCATAAAAAATCATATACAATAATTTTAAAGGTTTGGATGTTTTTTTTTTGGTAGTATGGTGCAGGAACCTATAAATGTTATGTTGGGCAGTATTAGTGACATGAACACTGTTATCCTTCCTATAAATGAGATGTTTCTTTTGTTCCAGTTTTTTATTATGGCTTTACATTTATTAATTTGCTTTTCATAATTTAATTTATCACATTTAATCTTGTATCCAAAATATACTCCTAAGCTTTTTACGGGTTCAGTTGTCCAAGAAATGTTTTCATATTTATCTTTAGTATGTTTTAATTTTCCTAGCCAAATTCCTTCAGTTTTATTTTTGTTTAACTTAAGGCCTGAAAGGTTGCCAAATTCTTCAATTAGATTCATTGCTATGGTTATTTCATATTTTTACTTTAGCAATAATGTAGTGTCGTCAGCCAGTTGACATATTTTTAAGTTGTCTGTTGTACTATTTAGTTTAATTTATATTCCCTTTATTTGTTTAGATTCTCTTAGTTTAATAGCCATGATTTCTACTGCTAAGACGAAAATTAAAGCTCAAGTCGGACACCCCTGTCGTATCCCTCGAAAAACTCTAAAAGGGGCTGAAATCCACCCATTATTAAGAATGCATCCCTTTATATCTGTATACATTGTACGAATCCATCTTATAAATGAACTTTTAAAGCCAAATTGTTCAAGACATTCAGTCATAAAAGGCCATTCTAAAGAGTCGAATGGTTTTGTAAGATCAAAAAATGATATGGCTCCTTCTATATTAAACTTTTCTGAGTGATCTATTACATCTTGAATTTGTCTTATATTGAAACCTATGTATCTATTTTTAACATATCCTTTTTGATCCGAGTGAATAATGGATGGTAACACTTCTTTAAGTCTTTGGGCTATTGCATATGCTAATATTTTTTGTATCTGTGTTCAAAAGAGTGATTGGACGATAATTATTCAGAGATAATGGATTATTTTTTTTTAAGATTAACGATATGGCCACAATTTTTTGTGAGTTTCATCAATTTCCCTTCTCATAATTAAAGTTAAATACTGTTGTAATAAATTCTTTTTAAGTTATTCCAAAATTTTCTATAGAATTCTACGTTTAATCCATCAAGTCCTGGAGCTTCGTTTAATTTCATTTTAAAAATTGCATTTGTACATTCTTCTAAAGTTATTTCTCCCTCACATTTATCGCTTTCATTATTACTTAGTTTATTTTGAACTTTTGTATTTTCAATATACTTTTTCATCTTTTCATTATCCGGATTTGTTGATGTATATATTTTTTTTATAATAATTAACTTCTATTTCCATTATCTCATTTTGATCAATAGTGGATTTACCAAATTTATCATATAATTCATTTATAGCCTTTTTTGTTTGTCTTGGTTTTTCGAGTCCCAGGAAAAATGCTGTATTTGTTTCTCCTTCTTCAATCCATTTGACCCTAGATCTGATTGTTCTCCCTTTGTTTTTTTCAGTATACAGTTTGTCTAACTTATTAATTGTCATTTCTAATTTTTTTTTAATGATGTATCTTCCTTATATGTACTAGTATTACTTAATTCTTCAAAATATTTCAATTCATTTTCCAGTTTTATTATTTGACTTTTTTTTACTTTTTGACACTCTTTTGCAATGATCAATTGTTGTATCCCTCACTTCTAGTTTGAAGTTATACAAAATATCCAAGTTGCTTTGTTCTTTAAATTTATGTTGATATTTAGTAATAATTTTTTTAAATGGATTTACAGTATTCTTGGTTTTCTAGAATACTTGTGTTTAATTTCCAATATCCATTTCCCTTATTACCTTTGCAAAGCTTTAGTTTTAAAGATATACTATTATGGTCTGTGAATTTCAACACACTAGGTCTTATGTCACATGAATAAGAATTCATTCAGATTTAAGTCGAGACAAGAAAGTAATCAATTCTTGTTGCTTCTGATTTATCTTTCCTGTTCCAGGTCAATTGTGTTTTAGCTTTGTGTTTTTGTCTCCATATATCAATAAGTTTGTGTGATTTTATCATTGATTTCAAGTTATGAACTGGTTTATCAAATTTCTTTGATTGATATGATTTTTTTTGTATCTATTTTTGATAATATGTCATTATAATCTCCAGCTAGTATTATCTGACCTATGCTGTGTTCATTGAGAGATCTGTCCATTTGTTTGAAAAAAGTGTTTCTTTTGCTCATATTATTGGGAAAATAAATGTTTATTATAGTATGAATAGCATTGTTTATTTCGACATTTATAAGTAACAGTCTTCCCTCATTGTCTTTATATTCATCAATTAATTTGAACTCTACATTATTTTTTATCCATATAGCCACCCCTCTTGAATTACTTGTACCATTACTTTGATACAGACTTCCTTTAAAATCTTGTATTAATTTATTTTCAATATTTTGTGAAAAGCGAGTTTCTTGCATTAATAGGTTATTACATTGCTGTTGTTTTTACCATTCTATCAATCTTTGTCTTTTTCAGGTTGTTGAAGTCCATTTGTATTAATGGAGCAGATATGCAGAATATTATGATTCATCTTGAATTATTGATTTAGAAAAAAGGTAAGTTATTTTTATACTTTTAATTATCCTTATTTTCAAAATATTTTCTTTGTTAATAAGTATCATTTTTGGATCCTCCTGATATATTTTGTTTACATGTTTATTTATCGTACATTTACCTATTATTACCCTCTGTGAATTCTCCTGGACTGGGTTGCTCAAAACACTGATTAATTGTATACATTGGTTAGGCTAACCAATGGATAAAATTGCTAACCAGTGGTACCGTATCCGTGAACAAGTTTACGTTGTTCAACCATTGGATAGTGCTGTGGTTAACTAACCAGCGGTTAAGTAGCTTAATCAGTGGATAGTATCCCATAATTCCATAGTATTCTTTGTAAAGAAAAAATGTCAGAAATCGTTTGCTCAACAAAAAAANAAAAAAAAAAAAAAAAAAAAAGACGAGTAGGTGAACATTTTTTCTAGGCTGACTTGGTTTGCTTATGTGAGCTTGTGGAGAAAACATTACCATAATTAGGTCAAAACAAACGAATGTTATAACAAATGCAGAGAAGGCAAAAGGGTGGAAAGAGATCACAGACTCTGTGAATGCAAGGGCGGGTGGAAAAAAGGATCGGTAGAGAAAATCAAGGAAAAGTGGAGAACAGTCTGTTCTACGGCAAAGTTGGAGGCTGAAGTAAATAGTAAGAGGCTCAATCGAACAGTAGAAGGTCCAGCTTAGTCAGCGCCAACTGAAGTAGAAAATCATAGAACTGCACACCGATGCACTCAAGACATATCAGAATAGGAAAGGGATAGTCTTTTACATGTTCTCTGTACTTTCCAAGAAATTAATATGTCATCCATTGATATACCATCAATTTTCATTCTTCATTATTAAAAAAACACAGGTACTTTTATAAAACAAAATAATGAATGCATGTCGCATCCATTTCTAGCCAAATATATACACCCGTTGGAAATTTGCAAATACGGGATACAGATTCACTACTTTTATGATGTTTGTTGATCCCTCTTTATTGGTGTTTGAAGTCTATATGTAGCTGCGGCTTGCAATCTCTTAACATTATATTTAGACCAATAAAAAAGTGCATAGTTAACAAGAACTATTATTTTAAGATATGTATTACTGTCGGTCCGTCTATATAGGGTACATTGTTTAAAAAAAAAAAAAAAATTGAAGGCGTTTTTAAACGGATTTTGATTATTTTTTTAACCAGAAGGCGTAGCAATTTCTAGGCATAATCTTGTTTCGGCTAGTGTTCATTTTCTGGTGACTTACACTTCAATTTGTTTTAAAATCCAATTTACAATGTATTTTCTAATAAAAGTTGAATCCTAAAATAACATCACATTATTTAAACCACATGAACACAAAAAGTAGAGTTGGTTGTCAGTTATCTTATACGTTAACATTCCTGTTAATTAGATTTGAAGACCTATATATTTCATGGAATAGGTATCGAACGGAAAAGGAGGTTAAATAACTTAAGATTACAAATTACCTGTGTGATCAAACACACCCTGTACATTTTTAGAATAGTACCTCTTCCTATTAACAAAGGCTTATTCGTAGTCTAAGGGTGGGGCCTGTATTTATATCATGTGTGCAGTCAATTGCCCCTACAACGACAGGAAAATGGACAATGCCATAAAACCCCGTTTTAGTTCTGTTCCTCTGAAAATCTGTAGAGGGCCAGGTGATATGTTGTCCAGATATATCACACAGACCATTAGAGACATCTCTTACTGCTCTCGAGACACTTGAAATATGATATCCCATTGTATTACCGATTACTCTCATCGGACTCCCTTGTGCAAAGTAATATTTCAGGGCAAGCATTAATTGTATGTCTACCGGTATGGCATGAGCCCTAAGAGTTGGTCTGCACAATTGTGGCGTCATAGATTGATTTGATTTGATTTTTGATGTTTAACGCCATTTTCAACAATATTTCGGCTATATCTTGGCGACCAGTTTTAGTGGTGGAAGAAGGCGGAGTACCCGGAGAGAACCACCGACCACAGGCAAGTAACTGGTAAACTTTATTACTTGCGGCTGCGAATCAAGTGCATCCTTTTTTGTAACTTACAAAGCAGGCGCGAACTCACGATGTATTGGTAATAGGCTTGTATGAGTTGTTAGGTATTCTAACAACCTAACTCATGAATCCACCCGGGCCCTGTGTCTCTATAATCTAAATCTATCATGGAATTCTCTATCATCAAAATCCAACTCAATATGCGGATACACTCTTTCTTTTTGCTGTCGTCTTGCCATATTGAACCAATGGTTAAATATGTATCCGGCCAAATTTGAGGGGTTAACTTTATCCACTGGATAAGGCATTTTATCCAGTGGATAAAATTTGAGCAACAAAAATTAACCGGTGGTTAAATTTATCCCTTGGATAACTAGATTTAACCAGTGGATAACACTAACCAACGTTTTGAGCAACTCTGTCCTGATGGTCAACGTATACAAGTAGGTTTATCCTATATTTACATGTACGTGTATTGATTATTTTGGGTGTTTTATTTTCTCCTTTGGGATGATTGTCATTGTTTTTAGTCACCTTATTTTTATGGCTTTCAATTTTTATTATTAGATTGTTTTTTTATACTCTCGTAGATTTAATTTTTTGCTACATATCATTTTGATAAAGTATTCATTTACATTCAAAATAGTTATCTTTAAACAGCCGTTATAACTGTTACTATGTGTATATATTTTATATATCTTTACATATTGACCCAAAGGTCAAGGTTATTTTATAAATATAAATAGGACACGTGTCTTTGTCTATAAACATAACCACGTGTAGTCCTTGGAAAACGAAAGTTGCATAACATAGAACATATACATAGACATACAGGCACAAAAAAACATAGACACAATTACAAATCAGCACACAATTAACTATGCACATACTATTTCTTTCACGACACAAGTATTTCATAATATTTATGTCTGTATGTGCAATATGGTTAAAAAAGATATATGTACAAATTTGTAAAAATAAGATGAAGTATCATTGTTGTGTAGCAATATCACATACAGTTAAGCACAATATATTAAAAAATAAAGTAAACATGGAAACAATACATTTTCAATACATGTATACACAAAGTAGATAAACACAATATTACAAGATATATATACAGATTCTTTAGTATTGTATTCAACAATATTATCAATAATGCTCATGGAACCGAGTTGTACCAATACTTTACTATGGTCCTATCTTTTGTACCTTTTATTGAAGAGGAAAAATATAATAATTTTCTTGTTAGATTGTTTATCTAATATTAATTTTAGTTTATTATAACTCCTACCTAATTGATTTTTCAGATGTAGATCCTGTACCTGTGTGTCTTCAGTACATATCAACTTATGAAAATGAAGAATCAGCTGAGGAATCAGCTGATTATAGCTGGTGTTGAGTTGCCTTTTTTGCAATGTGGAAGCTGTTGAGTCATATTTACATTTATCTGTGACTAAGAGCACGTAACAAGCTGATACAAAGATGATGTTTATATGAGAACTAAAAATATGAATATATTTCTTTTTTTAAATAATGGTTTTATGTGAATTATATTAAAATTTAATGAGTTTATAACTGTTTTTTTTACACTATCATATTTATGGACCAGTTGTTTGTTTGCCTTTTTCGCACCTTTCTCTCTTTCTTTGTCACGAAGGACGTCCGGGGGTGTGATTGGAGATGTTTCCAATAATCCTGAACGCCCTTTCTTTTTTTTTCAGAGTCGAATTACTAGAAACAAGACTGTTTGTATTTTCTGCAAGTTTTTCATTCAGATATTGCTTAATATTTTGTTGTTTTTTCATAGTTTCTTCACTTTGTATGTTGTGTTGTTTATGAGTCCAGCTGACATGGGAACACTTACATCAGTAAACATATCAAAATTACAGGTTTTCTCTAATAATGAAGCTGGTTTAAATTCGAAGATATTAAAGCTGATACAAATGACAATTAGTTTACCAGATACCTTTGCTAACGTTCTAGTTTTAACTGCAGTTGAATTATCTAATACGATTATTATCATTTCGTACCAATCTGAAGGTTTTTTGTCACGGAGACATACTAAGCACTGTTTTAAATCACAACGAAAATCAAGCCATTCCGGCTGTTGGTGATGATTTAATTAGGTATTGTGTTTAACGTCACTTTAAGGAATATCATGGTCGACCAGGTTTAGTGGTGGAAGAACCTGGAGTACCCGGAGAGAACCACCGAACATTGCTAACCAATCCAACTGTTGGGATGTAGACCATACACATGCATCTTTATTCGGTACCAAACCTGAAAACATTTGTTATTTTTAACTATGTCATAGTATTTACTACACATCCCCTGTGCTTTTGTTACACCAAAATCATCATCCAAGTACAACGCCACTTGGATGCTACTCTCTCTGCGTCAATGAGCTACTAAAGGCATAAGGACTTTAGAAAATATATAGTCGTTTGATTGAAGAAAGGTAACACGGTAAAAACTAAGTATTTTCAATATTATTGAATACGTTTGATACAAAGGTGAAATATCTATGTAATGATAACAGACTTAAGATCAAAAATAATACCGAAACAATTAATTTGCATGTATTGTTTTGCTGTTATCCTATCTTCGAATTTTATTTTGTTTTGTACAACCTGTTTATTTACATGTTTTAAATCCAAGATAGCACTTTCATTACCTTTACCGTTAACTGCTACGGTGAATTGGTTCATTACGTGCGGTGCACTCAATACTTCACGAACCAGATCACAAGAAATTAATTTCGTGGGAGATCTGAATTAATTCCTTCAACCCTGCCACATAGTCAGTAGGCATACTTTCCCTGTCTTTCCGAGCAGACGGAAAGCAAGATCTACAGGACTATTCACCTTTATTTCGAGGATCATCTTATTGGGTGATATTCTGGTGGCTGTATCTATTGATGAGCGACTTGCCCTTCCAAGTTGAGGTGTCTTCGGTCAGATTGCATATCGCCTCATCTGCTTGCTTTCTTCTCCGGACACCAGCATAGCTGGTCTTAGAACTCCTCGACGGACCAATTTGAAGCATTTGCATAGATGGCTTGTCAATTGTTTTTGCAGTGATATTTGGGAGATTGGTTGCAAACTTATTGGTTTGTGAGTAGTAGTAAAACTCACACTTATCATCGTTGGTGATGCGGAAATGACAGTTTATGTGGGACAATGACGTTTTAGGCATAACTCGGCGTGATCTCCTTTCACTTTTGATCGAATTGTGAATACCGGTGTTTGCTTATGTTTTTAAGCAAATCTGATATGTTAGGACGATTCCCATATCTTCCCTTAGCCGATGCTTTATCCGGTTCTTGACAATTGATATGATTCCGAGTACAGCAAGCAGAAGCATAACCGGAAATACATGAAAAAGAGTCAAAACGAGTCAGAATTGCCTAACTGGAAATCCCCCTCGGAAACATTCCGAAAGAAGTACACTATGTTAAAATCACGAATGCAGATATTACCGAATTGCAAATTGCTCACAGACAGACATCATATATAGAACGGAAGCTGGAATTAAAGGCCTGGACTAATTTCTGTCTTTATTCGTAAGAAGCCCTTGCATGAATCGTACCAATTGGAATATCAATCGTTTGTTGAAACACCATTCCACCAAACAGAACAAGTATGTTGACGTTGATAAATATTACATTTGAATGATCTCAAACTGTTTATATTGATCATAAGGAATTGCTAATAGGATTTTGTCATTTATATTTTGACTTGGTAATCTGAGTTGCCATATTTAGTAAGCAATCGGCCTATCTCTGCAGGGTAATTTCAGTAATCCTTGGTAGTCAAAAAATGTTTTCTCATTTTTTCTGGAAACATATACAACAAACCGACAGATAAACATCAGTACCTGTCCCCACATAGTTGTCATCCTAAGCATTGCACCAAAAGTATTCCATACAGCCAAGCTCTCCGAATAAAAGGCATCTGTTTCAATGAACAAACTACCAAAAAACGGCTTGGGGAACTGAAATGCCATCTGAAAAAGAGGGGTTACAACAATGCGAGCATTAACCATTGTTTTAACAAAGCAAGTGGTATTGACAGAAAATACCTCATCCAATATAAAGAAAAGAACGCGAACAACAGAGTACCATTTGTCATCACATACCATCCTGCGCTCAGTAATTTATCCAACATCGTTCGTGAGCACTGGACAGCCATACAAAAACACCCAGAATTGTGCAAAATCTTCAAGGAACCACCCGTCTTGGCTTTCAGGAAACCCAAAAGGTTGAAAGATATATTGGTGAGAGCTGACGCCTCTCCTCGATCTGCCTACAATGGTCAGTGTTAAAAATGTGATTCGAGACGATGTATGACGTGCAAAAACATCCAATGCACACCAAAATTCAGCAGCACACATACAGGAGAATAATTCGTCATATACTGCAATGCCAACTGCAAGACAGAAAATATTATCTACCTCCTGCAATTTGCAATTTGTGGCCTTCAATACATCGGATAAACTAAACAACAACTTAGTAAACGCCTGAATGGCCATAGAAGTGATGCAAATTGCAAACCTGACCTTCCACTCAGGAGACATCTCAGATCGACGGGCCACCATGATTCTTTCGGCAAACTGAAGGTCACCATAATTGACCATAACCCCAAGTGGGATGATAAAAGCAGACAGGAAAGGGAAAGCTTCTGGATTAGAAAACTTAAGACCTTGTCAATGGAATCAATGAGAAAAATAATATCCTTTCTTGACTCCCATTTTTGTTGGTCTATTCCAGTCCTATTAGAACATGTAGTTTGCTCAATCGGCCCATAGTATATATTCCACACTTTGGTGGGCCGTTATTGTGATTGAGTTTGGGTATCATACCGTTTTCAAAAATATTTTTGACAAATAATATTTTTGACAGTTCTATTTGATGCATTTA
>MJUT01014521.1:192050-213367 GCA_002080005.1 Gigantidas platifrons | reverse complement strand
GCGGTATGTCATACAAACTCAGATATTGAATGTGGCAGGGAATTGCAATTTGCAAGGGAGGACAATGTAAAAGAAGTTGTTAATCTATCATCTAAAAGACTAAGTCAACCACAATTAAGTATATTACAGAAAGGGCTCAAATTTGTACCAACAAAAACTGACATTGATTTCAGTAAGTTACTTACAGATCTCCAATTATGGGAAAGACGGATGCGATTAAAAGAATATTTTTATGATAAAGACGATAATTCCGAAGCTGTTGAAAAAGGCGATAAATTTAAACTTAAAAAGAAAAGTACGTGGACACCGCGAGAAGGTAGGGATAAGTGGTTAGATCAATACATTAAGGAGGTAAAGGATGACATCATCAGAGGGTTAAGACGGGATTTCAGTAAAAATATAACGCGATCGGAAGAAGAGGCAATAAAACAGTTATTTCATGACAACAGTATTGTAATTCGCCCTGCGGACAAGGGTTCTGGAATTGTTATAATGGATGCGGAAACCTACACGGATCAATTAGAAAAGGAAATGTTCGAATCGAAATCGTACGAAGAGGTTAAGGAAGATATGAGCGTTAAAATATCTAACAAAATTAAAAAATTAGTAAATGGAATGCACAAAAATGGAAGTATTACTTCAGAAGTTAAAAAATATTTATGGCCCTCAGAAATACAGCCGGGTAAGTTACAAGCAAATCCGAAATTACACAAAAAAGAATTTCCAATTAGAACAATTGTCAATGGTCGTAATCATCCTACAGAAAAAAATGGCGGAATTAGTTGAAAGTCAGCTAGAGGAAAATGTTAAATCACTACCAAGCTACATACAGGACACAACGGATTTCTTAAATAAAGTATCGACAATACAACAACCACTTCCTGACAATACTTTAATATTTTGCATGGATGTAAAAGGACTTTACCCAAATGTTCCGAGACAACAAGCAAAAATTGCAGTAACTAAAGCGCTTGAAAAACGTAAAAATCATTTGATACCTACAACTGATGTAATTAATATGATGGACACAGTATTACAAAACAACAATTTTTCATTTAATGGTAGGCATTATTTACAAAAGGAAGGAACTGCCATAGGATCGAGATTAGGAATGAATTATGCATGCACATATTTAGGAGAATGGGAAACAGAACTTCTACAAAATTGCTCTAAGAGCCCGTTTTCCTACTACAGGTATGTTGATGACATTTGGGGACTTTGGACAGGAGGCATAGATGAATTACTATTTTTTCAAAGTGAGGCTAATTCAATACATCCTAATATTCAGGTTGAACTGAGGTATGCGACCGAACGCATAGAATTTTTGGATGTCCTAGTTTCAATCAAAGACAACTTTTTAACCACTGATTTATATAGTAAGCCGTCCGATAAACATCTTTATTTACATAGCACTTCATGTCACCCAGAGTCTACAAAGCGTGCTATTCCGTACGGTTTAGGAGTGCGAATTAAGCGTATTTGCTCCGACGAAAAACAGTACAAAAAGAGGAGAGAAGTAGTTTGCAGTCAACTTTCAAAACGAGGTTACAAATCTGATATTGTGGAATCTCAACTTAGACGTTTAGACAACAAATGCCGGGCAGATTTATTAAAATACAAGAATAAAACTAGTAACATCGACCGTGTGCCGCTTGTTTTAACATTTAATTCCGCGCTTCCGAATGCTTCCCAAATTCTTCAAAAACGACATAAAACTTTACAGAATTCTGATAAGCTCAAAAACGTTTTCCCGAATACGTCAATTTTGTCATTCCGAAGGGATACTAATCTACAGGACATTCTTATACATAAGAAGCACAACAATATGTTTTTTAGAAAGCCTAATAAAAGTGAACCTTGCGGTAAAAATTGTGCGCTTTGTCCATATTTACAAGATACAGATAAATTTCATGATACTAACGGAAAACAGTATTCAGTGCGCAATTACATTAATTGCAAATCCGTTAACGTAGTTTATGCCATATTTTGCATCAAATGTGACAAAATCGTATATGTGGGAGAAACTGGTGACACTCTTTACCAAAGACAAATTTTAAATTTTTCACTAATTAGAAGACAATCCGATGATCCCGTTGCGAAACATTTTTACACAGACAATCACACAGTTGAACATTTTGAAGTTATTGGTTTAGAAAAACTTTATCAAGATGATTTTTATAGAAGAAACAGGGAAAACTTATGGAAAAAGAAATTAAATACTTTTAAGCCGTATGGCATTAATACTAAGGAAACATGAATGCTTCTGTACATATAAGAACAGACGTTTGTCTAAGATTCATTTTATAAGTGCATATTTCATATTTAATGTGTGGTTTTTCATACTTGTTTTTGCCGCCAGATGTTTTGCGGACGTGCATTGTTACGTTGACGTTTGTATTGTTTGTTTATGTAACGTTTCATTATTCTAGTAAACATGCTGACGCAGACTGGTTGCTCAGTCGAAAGCTCCAAGCATTCTTATAGTTTTTATTATAATTACAACTAAAGATTTTTCATATATATATATATATATATATATATATGTGTGTGTGTGTGTGTGTGTGTGTGTATGTGTTATATAGTTCAATATATATAACACAGATATGAGATTGCATTTCAAAATGTCATCCAACGTATTACCACGCATCATAGATATTCTGTCACGTATTTTTAAAAACCTAATTTTAGATAAAGTGAAAAGTAAGATTAATATATACAAATATAATTTTGAAAAAAAACATGTGTATAATATATAAAATAAAACAAGGATGTTCAGTGATAGCTTATTCGCTTATATCACTTAATATAAATAATAAGACGAAACAAACGTTAACGAAAAACGGATGTAAAATCCAGAGAAACTGGAAACAGTGGGTACACAGGACACAGGATAAAGACAAAGGCAAAACTCTAAAAAGATGAGCAACACGGATTCCGCCAAAAATCAGATGTGAATTAAGATGCTGACGAAGGTTATGCTTTTCCTACTATTTATAAGATACGTACCGTGTTACTCATGTATTCAGTCAATCCGGTGAGATTATAGGCAGTGATAGAAGAAAGAAAAAATATACGCACAACGTAAAAGATCCATTGGTATTTGAGATACAGATTCTTAGTAACTGTCAAAACCAGATCGTGATGACGACCGTCTAATTTTTGCGGCGATGAATTCAACATAAGAAACATGAAATACATTGAATTAATATTAATATTTTTAGATTATCGCATGCACTTATTTTTCAGATGCTGTTTTACTGATGCGTTGCATGCGTCGTTGTCATTCAGTGCTTTTATTCGGTTTTGAAGCACCCATCAATCTTTAATAGCATCAAAGAAACAACAATGAAGTGTCCACTTCTTTAATTTGTGGAATTACGAAATTAAATTGAATTGATCTTGTTTTATATCCGTAAGGTTCTAAACCTTTCAAAAATTGTCTTTGAATATGCTAGACAATTAGTGTTGTAGGTGTTTTGTCTGTGGCCTAATCTTAATTGCTTTGCTCTATTGTTAATGTTTGGAAGTCAAACATTTGATAGCTATATTTGACGAAAATTACTCTTGGATGTAAGTTGTTTTTCAGATAAATATTACAGTTTTGTTCTGTGCAATGTGAAGTTTACTTTTCTATTGTTTGTGATACCCTGGTGTACCACGAAGAACAGGGAAAGTCAAAATGTCATTTGATTAGAATCGTTGTGAGAGTTTCGGTTGACCAACAGCTTTACGGTACATACATTCCTTAGTTGGTTGCTGTTTATTTGTTAATGTTAACGCCACGTTCAACAATATTTCAATTATATCGGAGCTGTAAGTTGTATTGGTGGAGGAAACTGGTGTATCTAGAGAAACAATTTACCTGCTGCAATTCACTGACAAACATTATTACAGCATGGTTTATTGACCACACCTTGCATGTGTTGGATTCGGTGATTTCCATTGATTGCATAGATATGATTAAATCCAACTACTAACCGATGGCCCCTAGCTTAGCTGACTAAGATATAATTCATTGAAACCATATGTATATATTGCTTTTACCACTGGTAGGCCCTTTATGTGACGAAGTTTTACCCCGAGCGTGAGCGAGGGATAAAAACCTGACCTAAACGGCTTACCCGTGGTAAAAACAATATATACATTTGGCTTCCATGAATTATTTCGATTATATTATGTAAAAATGGGTAAAATAACGTTATCAATTGTCGATGACATCATAAATTACAATGGGTGTAGGTATAAATTAATTTTACCACGGGTTTGGACTCAAAGCGTTTGAAGGACTTCATATTATAATAGAGGTTTTGCACCATGCATGAGAAGATTGCACGATACAAGCTACCTCGGGTTTTTTATTAGTTGCGCTAATCAGATATGGGTGGCTCTACGGTTTTTTTTCTTGATTTGTTTTTGTTTTAAAAGATGTTATTGAATTGGTCTCATCAAATCAAATCAGTGATAAGTGGACGGATAGCTATGTTGGCTTAGTTGTATATTTTCATGGTAGAATTAGTTGGAGAATCATATAGGACTTATCGCTAGGCATAGATGGAATTGAACTTGTCTCCCAATGTCTTGTAGTTCATAATACAACATTTTGGATTAGACATTTAAACGAATGAATACTTTATTATATACAGATGGGAAAATAATTAAGAAAAACAGATCCATGGCCCAATGTAATGTGTGGATAGGAAATCGCCTCTGTGTTTATTTATCTATTTATGTATACAGTAGTTTTGTACAAATACCCATCTTGCATGTAAATAACTTTAAAACGAATATCAAACACAGATTACAAATTAGTTTGTTTATAGAATACAAAGAAAATCCAGCACATACTTCAATACAGTGTATCACAAACAGTCATGGAAACACACACAAAATTGTTCACATACACATATACTGATCAACAGACTAACAAAATAATGTACAATACCATTACCGATATATTCTAAGCAAGGATAAAGATAAAGAATAAAAACATAATATAATGAAATACAAACATATGAATAAAACTACATGTATGGATAAAAATCGAACACCGACCATGGGCAAGCAAGTTTTATTAATTGCGGCATAGAGTCGAGTGTACCTTTTTGTAATTTACAAAGCAAGGTGTTAACACAAGCCGTATTGGTGAGAGGCTTGTATGCGTTGCTAGGTAATCCGACTACCTAACGTTTTGAGCCACCCTGGCCATTCAGACATTTGAACACAGAGGACAATTCCTATTGGATATTAAAAGAGAAATAGTATAATACGCGTAAAGTAAAACTTAGTGTTTATGAAAGCTGGCATAGATTAGAAATACAATTGCTTATGAATATAATAATGAATATTTATATTAAATTTTAAATCGATCTAAGAACACATGAAAAATAAAAAAAAACATCTTAAAATAGATCTTAATAACATTTCTGTTTCAATTATCTTTCTTTTGAATGGTTAATACGTGTTTTACTATTTTAAGATGCATTGTTTCTGCTAAAAGTTTAATTAATGATTTATTTTCTTCTGAGTAATTTTTCACATCAAAATAATTATACTTCACTCTTGCTTTAGTGAAAACAATGGGCTTTACACGGTTTATATCCAGATGATTTTAGAATGGTAGCGCAACCATGCCGATGGAAGAGTGAGGAAGGCTAGGAAGCTAAGAGGTATGTTGTCAGGTATGACCAAACGATAAGAACACAATTTCTAACTGTCGACCAAATGAAAATCCATTAGAACTGGATAATCATGAAGCCATTTCCACATAGAATGATATCTCCAGTTTTGACGGGATACATGCTATTGAAGCTGCCGATGAAGAATATACCCCGGAGATTCAAACTGTTAGTGAGCCTACTCACAGCTCATTTACTACGCTAGGCAATGATAACCGCAATGCCACCTCTATTAAACGGTCCGAACAGGATTGGTTTACTCCGATGCATACAACCAGTCTGCCAACAACTTTAACTCTAAAACTATTCCAAGATCATACCTCAAGAAACAATATGGAAAATCAACAACCTGTTTTAAAACTTAATTTGTACCTTCTGCTCTTCGTAACCAGAATAGGTATGAACTTCTCAAAGTTGAAGGCAGCACAATCAACTGGCATCCAAATGAAAGGAAAAATATGGGTTCTGACCAAGGTAAATTAGCATGAACATTCGCAGCTACGGCCATCGAGCTAATAAAAAAAACACGCCCTTCAACAAGACTGACATGTTGGATAAGTATTATTGTTTGGTGTTTACTTGTACATCCAACGATGGGGAAAACTCTGATAATAAGGTGCGTAGTACTGGGAGCTATTTCAATCACGAGTGAGTTACTATGAAGTGTGGCAAACAAGAAAGCAACCTCCCGTGAGGATAGGGAATTAATCCAAAACGTACAATGACACGTCTCAGTGCGGTTTCGAGTCGAGTGCACTTTTTTTTGGTAATTTACAAAGCCGGGTACAAGGATAATCTTCGGTATATATCAACAGCTATATTGGGCTACTTCGCATATATGATGATTGATCGTCAAATAAAGTGAATAATATTGTGGATTTTAATGTGTCAATTTAGAGACATATTAATTGTAAATTATACATTTGGTATGCTAAGATAAAACAAGGATTAGGGTGGGCTTTATCGGTGTATACAAATGTGTAACTACTGTTGAATAGTTCGTATATTTGTGCTTATCTAAGACGGTAGCTTGTCAGACAAGAATATTCTCACATGGTTTTGCTATATGTATATGTGTTGCAAGTACTACCACATTTAATTTAATTCTTTATTTGTTTAACGAGGATTGCCAACAGCCAATGGCTACGAGCGGTTTTCCTCAAAATACATACATGGATACATAATTTCAATCAATATAATGCTGATTACAAATATCGAAATGACAACACAATATATACAAGACAATACATAGCACATACACACTCACACACACACCCGACCTTTAAATGACAAACAATTGAAAAGAAAAAAGGCAACTTAGCAAATATTTGACTGATGTGGTATTAATTTACTTGGAACGACATAAACAAAAACAATATTATGCAATGGGATTAGCGTGAAAATCATTTTGTAGAGTTAATGTACTGAAAAACGCATTCAAAAAGTTTGAGATTAAAATTGACAGGTAGATCGTCACTTCCTTGTCATGATTTTACTTAGATGTGTTGAACATAAATCAGCAATACAGAAATATTCAAACAAGGACATAAAATACGTTTTATACCAAGCAATAGAGTAGTTCTTGAAACTGTGTATCGGATAATGTTCGGTGGTCTTAATGTGATTCCTGTTACAATGTTCGCAGACTTTTTTAAGAGAGAGATTTTACTTAAATAAATGTTCATTTAAACTACTTGGTCCAAGTCGAAATCTGGTGTGGGTATTTTTTTCATAGCCATATCCTAGAGAGTAAACATGATTAGTCTGCTGCCCGTCCGTTTGTTAAGAAATTGTTTAAAACATGGCAAGAATATTTCAGTCCCTTATAGTGCTGGTAAAAAAGAATTGTGATATATGGTATAGTTCTGGTTTTTTATAGGAATCAACTGTGATTGTGTGTATTACGACTCGATAGGGAGTGAATATTAACAAGATAATCAGGTGTTGATTTATTTTTTATCTTAAGTCAGTCTGTGTAATTTCATGCGTGTGCGTCTTATGTGGTTCAACACCAGCTTCTTTTAATAGTGTTTTATGTTTTGTTAGTCTAATCGCACCCGTCAGGATGATACATGCCCGTCGCTGAATGTTCTCTACTTTCGTTGAGTCGATTTTGGAACAATTGTCATAAATAGCATCTGAATTGTCTAAAAGGAAACGTACAAATGATTTATATAGTTTTTCTATACATAGTCTAGGTAATAGATAACGCATTTTCGAAAATATATCTAAACGTGTGTTACTTCTTTTGCAAATGTGGTTAATGTGATCAGACCTTGTCATTTTATCATTGAAAATCAGACCTAAATGTTTATGACATAGGACCTGTTTAATACTTACATTATTCAGGATATGGAGAGGATGGGTAAGTTTGCTTGTTTTTTTTTGAGAAAATTAAATATTTCGTCTTGTCTGCATTAAATGTTATCAGCCATTGCTTTGACCACGAATTTAGTGTTTCAAGGTCATTATTTAATTCCCGAAAATCATTTACACGGTTATGTATTTCTTTAATGAGCGCAGTATCAACAGCAAATAACTAAGTTTGAACTTAATTGTTTAGTCCCGTTCTGTGATATATTTGTTGTCTTAGATCCGTAATTATGTGTTAATTAATTGTTAATTATAATATTGAAATGTCTCTAAAATAATTATACATTGTGGAAATAGTAAAATAGTATTTGCTATTCAGGCATACAAGTTAAGAATAATTTTTAAAAGTTGAGAGTTGAACATTTTTTTTATAATTGAAAGTATTTTTGAAATTGTTCTTAAGTGTCCACTTTTATGCATCTAAATAATATGTGATAGTTAAAGATTATGGCCACATCCCCTTAACGAGAAACACTCGCCAATGCTACTGTTATGTCATGATTTTTAATTTGTCGGTGAAAAGAAAACAAAGTAACATGAATTATTGATAGTTAATTGTAAAACTAAAAGGCTATTATAACGCAAGGATGAGTGGAAGGCATTGCTTTTACATAAGTATTCAATTAATTGCGTAGGGAGGTGTGTAATGCCATTACCTTCCGTTCATATTGTTTATAAATTTAGTCTCCAGCAACTTTTTTATTCTTTAGTAATATACAAACCGGGTTAACCATTGTTCTCCTACTTTTCAGCAGTAATGTTCACACAATTTACAGTAGTTCCTCTTTATTAGGTTTATGATATTAAATCATTATCACTTCTCTTAAAAAACAGTTATGTATTGTACAATATGTTCGTACATTTCAACTTAGAAACGTATCCCGATTACCCACTTCTTATTCATCATAATAAAACTACTGATTACGTGACCGTTGGATTCAATTTTTCTGCAAAAACGTGTCTTCGTTTCAAGCATATTTTCGAACAGGAAATCCAGCGCTTGTAGACATACTTTCATACAGATGCATGTGATAAGTTTCTGCCGTCACCTTGTATTGCTAGCTGTTTGGCACCAATTGTTCAAATTAAAGTAACCATGCCATATAGTCTATATTCCTGCTTCCAGGAACCATTGTTTGATCTAATAGGCATGTTTAAGGTAATGTAAAATTCCTTCTTACGGATTTACATCCCAAACTAATATTTGATATATGAGAACACTGCTTATCGATTTCCCGTCTTGTGTGATAACTCGGGAAATCACATTGGCTAAAAATGATTACAATGGCTGAGGGAAAAATAACAAAAAGTGCATCATTACTGCGACTGGTGAGTAAATTCTTCGTGGTATAGAGCACATGCAGACTCTACGAGCGCCAATGGCTAAAAACATCAACTTGTGTGTGAAAAGTAAAGAAAGTAAGAAAAGAAACAGTGTTTTTTTTATAATAAAGAGTACAGGGATAGGTCAGAAGTCATAGCTTACATTTATTCCAGAGGCAATAATTCTCACCCCAATGACGAATCTTACTCTAGATTACTTGTTCCTTTCTTTCCGTAGAACTTAAGTAATATATAAATTCTGACTCCTCCTAGATTAAAAAAAAATAATAACACAACGAAAGGTGTAAAACAATGGTACAAAATGTTTAGATTATGATAAATAATTACACTCGCATGTCATGTGTACTAGTTGTTGACATTAAATCAATGTATCTGTCTAGTATTTTTTTATCAATTGCATTAGTTTTCAACAGACGTTTAGATGTCGCGACGTTTATCGCGTAACGAGTTCCGTGAATCATGTTGTGATGAACTACCCATTTATTTAGCTTGGTAGACCTTTTGGGTTTATATACCTTAGTAATCCAATCATCGGCCCACCAATTCTCGAATTCAGGAGGATAATAATTATGAAATATATCTAAATGGGTTCTGTGAACCATGTCATGAGTTAAAATATTTTGGTTGCCATGCATACAGTTAGGACCAACAACACCTACGTTTGAAGGAACATAATTCTTTAAGATTTTTATTCCAGCCGATGTCCATTTTTTCGTAACAAATTTGGTATCGTCGTTTATTCGTACAAAATAAGTCATGTTGTCATTGTATGCTTCCTTTGCAATTTGATTTACAGCTTTTGTAAACGTACCACCCTCAACATGCACTGATTTCACGAAGGGAAATGTTTCTATGATTTTAGCCTCCACTGTACGTAAGTAATCCCCTTTATCTATACCTATATATACTGTATAATTATACGTACTTTCTATTGTAGCCACGATGGAAGGTAAACATAATGTCATTAGAGACAATTTTTCCAATTTCGGTGATTTGATAGTACGTGTTGTAGTAGGTATAAGTATAGCGATGTCTATATTCGATGTAATAGCATCACTTTTATTATAGTGCACACTAGTTCCGCTATGATTGGCAGTCCCACTGGGTGTATAATAAATCATATACACAACACTATAAATAAAGAATGTTAACATACATATTGACAATATTTTCAGAAATCTGTTTACAATCATTGTTGATAACAACTATACTGTTCAATACAGGATATTTTATGAACCGATGTGCTTAATAAAAACATATATATCAATATTTGGTGCACACATCGTGTTGAAAAACCTTCATTAGGTATGCTCAAAATCACAGGAGTGGAAAAAAAAGAACTTGGTGACAACAAAATCAACTAACCGTCAGTTAGTTTGTTAAATCTAGACAATATATCCAAATAATACAGTCAACTGATATAGCTGTACAGAAGAAACCAAAGGGGTATTCAGAATCGTATATCGAAGGAGAACATATATCACTATGGTCAAAAGAAAAGAAAAAAAAATGACAAATCTATCTCATGCGAGGTTTATTAGATACAACATTATGTGATAAAAATTGTCAGTGACTTACGACAGATCGGTGGTCTTCTCCGGGTACTCTGGTTTCCTTCATCAATAAAACTGATAGCCGCGATATAATTGAAATATTGTTGGAAGTGCTTAAACACTATAACCATAATCCTAGCTCTCTCTGTGTTGATCGGCGTATACTATCACATGAAGTAAATATTTAAAGTATCTGCATATATAATTATTTAATCAAATGAAATAGAGTGAGTGAGTGATTGATGTTGAAAGTCAAGTAAGCAATACCATTGTGAGAACAAGTTAATATTAAATGAGATAATGATGGGTCCGCTTTTGGCAAAACTAACACGCATAGTTGGATTGTTTATAGTGCTAGCGCACTGAAACAACAATACATGGATAAATTGTCGCTCCAGTCGGATACATTATCCTGATTTAGAACCACCCAATATTTGCTCTTTCTCCTTAATACTACATGCTTAGCGGAGAATCGGCAAATACCAACTTTATAGTCTTTGGTTTGATCCGATCGGCGCTGGAACACACGATCTACCACATTCGAGGCTAACATGCTAACCAATACACCACCGATGTGTAGTATTATTTCGTTTCCTCCAAATAGTAATAACACGTTTACGGTAGGGTTCTTCTATGTTTATTTACTTAGACACAATTATTTCATATATCATATATAATATCCCCTAGAAAATAAATAAGTTCTCTAAATATTAGATTTTCAACTTCTGAATCACAGCTCTAAATTGCAATTTTGTACAGAAGTACATCAAAAGCAAAGCGTCGTATAGAATTAAAGACAATAGGAATTTACCGCCAAAAATAGAAATGACCAATACAGATAAAATAAGAGTGCGGTTCAACGAACCATGGATATACATGATTAGAGTTAAATATAGTGCAACCAGTCCGCGATTAAGTCATGTCCGTCAAACAGGTATAAAGTAAAATCAATTAATCAATATAATATCAGCAGACTTAATTACACTTGGTATCACATACTCCCCCAGCTGATAAATGCCGTCCCGTAATTTATCTGCGAATTACTCATAATATCAATAATTGTCATTTTTGAAAAAGGTTAGTATTTGCTAGTGATGTAATGCAATTAACTTTCTAAAACCAGTTTCTGCTACTTGCTGGATTGTGCACAACAGATTTGGAAAGTTCATAAGTTCCTGAACTCATCCAGACTGGTGGATTTCTGTGTCTACCTGATCTTCGCATTGGTTCTGCCGAATCTGAAAATGAAATATTTACAGGATGTTGATTCAGTGTTTCATCAAACAATTTCTCTGTTGAAGCGGTTCAACATATTACATTATAATTTGTCTCATGAGCATACATTTCAACATGAGCTTCTTGAGAATGGGCGTCCCCATCAGATTCAGAAACAGCTACTACATTATATGTTGTGTCCTCTAGCTCTGTTTCCCTGGTGATTAGTTTTTCACTGCTGTCAGTTACATATACCACTACAACCAACTCAAGTAGTACTTCATCCGAATATTCCTCTTCTGTGTCTATAGGTGCGGGTCTAATCTGCGGTAACTTTGGTTTCAGTGTTCTCACTCTAGGTTTCGGAACTGGTTTTACTGGAGTTTCGCTGATATCTTCAGCTGATAGAGGTAGGTTTCAATGTAGATTCATCTTTCTACCTTCGCTATCTTCTCTCTGTACCGTAAATACCGGCATTTTGTGGTTAGGATGTCATACAACTGTATATGGTTCTTGTTCCCATTTATCTGCAAGTTTGTGTTTTTCTTTGAAGGCAACAATATTCACTAGGACGCGATTTCAAACTCTAATAGTGGCTCCTCTGACTCTCGTGTCATACCCTTCTGTCTGTTTCAGTTGGGTTTATTTGGAGGTTTCTGTTGCAATGTGATATGCATGGTCCAAACGGTCTCTGATGTAGTTTGATCCCTTAACTTCCTTTCGTAAGCGAAAAGCAATGTCGACTGGTGGTCTGGGATTTTTGCCGAACATCAGATAATATGGAGAATAGCCAGTGGTATCATGCTTTGTGACAGGAGATAAAAATAAGATCACATAATGGAAGTTATTATAGATATGTTTTATTGTCCAGGATAATACCTTCAATAAACAAATAATATTCATATATTTGTATATTTCGTCCCGGATGGACCCATGAGTTAGGTAGTTGGATTGCCTAACAACCCATACAACAAGCCTATCACCAATACAGCGTGGGCTCGCGTCCGGCTTTGTAAATTTTATAAAGGGTGCACTCGACTGCCAGCCAGAAGTGATAAAGATGAACAGTTGCGTGTCCATGGTCGGTGGTTCTCTCCGTGTACTCCACCTTCTTCCTTCACTGAAACTGGCGGCCATGATATAGCTGAAATATTGCTGAATGGTGTGTTAAACACCAAACTTCAATCAATGCATCTTTATCATAGTGGGACTACGAATGAGTGTTCCATTACAACAACAAAAAATAACAAAAAAGGCATAAAATACCACACAAACAGAAAAAAGTAAAAGGACAAATTTTGCATGTGAAGCAGACAATTCTTCTATTCCTGAACTTTTGAGTTCATCCTCCACTTTAAATGAGATTCGTGTTGCCACATCTTTAATTGTTTGTGTATTGTTTTCTAGATCACTGTTTCTCCTTTTTTTCTTTTGGTAATTGTTTTGTCTCTACTTTTTTAAAGTTGGAGTTTCTGATTGCCGCTTTGGTATCTTCATTCTTTTCTGACAACACATACTATGTAAATATGTACTGCAGCAGCGTCATGATATAGCTACCTTCCCTATAAAGGCGTTATGAAACACGAACATATAATTACCTTCCCTATCGAGAGTTATGATATACGAACATCTAACATCCTTCCTCTGCAATGGTAGTGATTTAGGCATATGCGAACCTATAGTTCACTTTACAATGGGATTGGTTCTGGCTGATGTTTAAGTTTGGTTCACTTTACAATGTGGGTGATGCAGGCCGATGTGAATGTCAAGATTACAATCATTATTAATGAGTCAAGCTGATTTTGAAGGTCTGGTACACCTTACAATGTCATTTATTCCGGCTCATGTGAACGTTTAGTGCACTTTACAATGTCAGTATGTCAGGCTGATGCGTACCTCTAGTTCATTTTACAATGTCAGTGATTCAGACTGACGCGAACGTCTAGTTCGCTATGCAATCTGAATGATTATTGTTTTATAGTTTAAACATATTTTATTAATTAATTCAACATAACATTACAATATCTAACATATATACATTACATAATCAGAAGTAATTAATAGGATTGAGAAACAAGTTACAATAACTTATATTAATCCCTACCCGTAGGAATAAATTTATTTATGATAATAATGTAAATTCCAAGGGGAAGTACATAGAAAACAAACAAGGCATATTTTTTATACAAATTACAGAAGATATAAAATGATAAACAAATACAATGACATGGTGTTTGATGTAAAATGTGTTTGATGCAAAGTAATTAAAAACAAATGAAAATAAGAAAGAAATGAGGGCAATAGGTACTGCTAATGTTAGTTGAAACGTTTGCCGTTTATTATAAAGTTTTGTACATTTAAAAATAAACTGTTATTTTGATCGTCTGTGCGGTCAGGTGATCCAAAAATTAAACGGTCAACTGTCAAGGTCATAGGAATATTGATTGATTCGATATACCAATATCTCGAATCCTTGAATCTATGGCAATTAAAAAGATAATGTGAAATAGTTTCAGGGACATCTTGATGACAACTACAGTTGGGCGAATCTACTATATTTTTTTTAGAAATAAATGATAGTTTAGAGAGCTATTTGTTGTTATGAACGTTTTGTTCACTTCACAATGTCAGTGATTCATGCTGATGTAAACATCTAGTTCACTTTACAACGTGAATGATTCGTGCCGAAAGGAACGTCTAGACCGCAAAACAGTATGAATTATTCAGGCCGATGTGAACGTCTTCTTCCCTTTAAAAGGTGAATCATTCAGAATGATATGAACGTATAGTTTACTTTATGATGTCAATGATTCAGGCTAATGTGAAGGTCAAGTTCACTTTACAATGTCAGTGATACATGCTGATATATGCAGTATGTGTGGTTAGCGCTGGGTAGCTGGCTGCTCCCACTACGTAAGTGTGATAGTTTGCTGTTTTTATACACTTTCACTGAATTTTGAAGGTTAATTTTTAGCATGACAGTTTCAAACTATTTACTTATTCGAATGGAAACATCAGTCTTGGTTATGATTCATTTTATTGCCACTAGATAAGTGCACAAAACATTTGTTTACTATCGATTAGCCATGAACTCGTTATTTAAAAGAAGACTATGTTTATACACTACTAAATTTAGAACACTATTCAGTCCAACGCATAACCCAGCGTACAGTACGTTCTTAGGGAAAAACTACCAAACCCAACCGTCGTGGTACTAGTGCAGGTAGAAGGGTATTACGTGCGATACGAGCTGTCATAGGCACTCGCATTAATTCCAAAGGACGCTCCATGAGAGGAATTAATCATGACAATTTAATCAACCTGGTACCAGCTGCAATATCCAAACCTTCAACATCAAGTGAGAATATTGCAACACATATTCCTATCGTTGTGCGCAAACGTTTACCACAAGAGCCAGCACGTCCAGCTATGTCAAATATAGCGAATTAACTGCAGTGCCCAAAGGCCTCAAAATGTTGTGGTTCTAAGTATATATCATTGACAATACTGAATGTCAGGTCTGTCAAGAACAAATCTCTATATATCTGTGATTATTTGACATCATGTGACACTGATTTATTTGCAATCACAGAGACATGGCTTGGTTCTTCTATCGATAAATGTGGTATCGCAGAACTTGTGTCAAATGGATATGGCATACATCACTCGGCTAGGCTAAATCGCAGAGCTGGTGGTGTTGCTATAATACTTCAATTGAATCTAGTCGTCAAGCCAATTGAAAGAAAAAAACACAGTTTGAACTTCTTGAGTGTAGTATGCAGTCTAGCAACCACACGTTTCTTCTATTTGTCATTTATTGTCCTCGACCATCTAAGATCAATCAACTTAAAACATCGACGTTCTTTGAGGAAGGATGGACTTTCTTAACTATTCTGTAACCAGCTCAGAAGAAATGATAATCACTGGCGACTTTAATTTCCACATTGATGTCATTAATTATCATGATGGACGTAGATTCCTTGAAACAATATACGATCGGAGATTAGAGCAGCATGTTGTAGGTGCAACAAATGTTCGTGGTCTCACTCTGGACGTTAGTAGAGAAAACAGCCATATCATTGATGGTATACCTTATGTTGAGGAAACACCAATCGGTGATGCCAAAAGCAGTACAAAATTATACCATTTTGCGATGGTGTGTTAGCTTAGCCTTGTTAAACCGCCTCGACAATGAAAATCATTGACAATCCATAGATACCAGAAAATCAACATTGACAACTTTCAAACGGATATAGACAGATCACGTCTACTGCATGAACGGAATGCATCACTTGATTGTGAAATTGATAAATACGATTTTGTGTTACGAAATTTAATTGACAAACATGCGCCAATGCAAACTAAGCTTGTAACATTGCGTCAAATACTGATTGGTATTATGATGAACTACGTGCTTCTAAGATAGAACGTCCTAGAGTGCAGCGGAAAATGAGAAAATCAAAGATTCAGGTTGATAAGCAGATATATAGAGAATGTTGCATCACAACAGACTACTTCAAAAATATATGACTGAATATTACTCAGACAAAATTTCTGAGTTTGGAAACGACAAAAAACGACGTTTCAAGCTTACCAATAGTTCTACCCTCACATCAAAGTGAAAACGAATTTGCTAATATATTTGGATCCTTCTTTCTTGGTAAAATTGAAACCATTAGGACTAACTTCTCTAAGGCAAATAAAGGTATTGGCGACGTTGATCCTTTCATAGCAGACTATCCTTTAACTGCCCTAAAACTTCTTCTACCGACGAGGTACGAAAAATGATACTGAAAGCTCCGAGTAAATGTTGTGAACCCGACCCTCTACCAACATCGTTATTGAAATCATGTATTTATAGCCTTGCCACCGTCATATCTAGCATAGTGAACACGTCACTTAAAGAGTCTTCGGTACCGCGATCTTTTAAGAGTGTTATTGTACTGTCTCTTCTGAAAAAAAACAGGCTTGGACAAATACGTTATGGAAATCTATCGTCCTGTATCAAACTTGCCGTTTTTGTCAAAAGTTCTTGAAACAAGTTGCTGAAAGTCGTCTTGAAAACCCCCTGACCTCAAATCATCTTTATGATCGTGTTCATTTGGCACACCGGCCATGTGATTCCACAGAGACAGCCTTTCTGTGTGTACATCATGCCATTTCCGTAGCACTCTATAACAACTGTTGTGCCGCACTTTTGATGCTCGATCTGTCAGCAACTTTCGATGTCATTGACCACAACATTCTCCAAAAGTGTAGTACTCCTCTGGAATACCGGGAGCAGCATTAAGTTGGTTAAGTTCGTACCTTCGAAACAGGACTCAACGTGTAGCTAGTGGTACCACCCTTTCTGATGAGATCAACCTTCAGTACGGTGTTCCGCAAGAATCTGTTTTAGGATCAAGACTGTACTGTGTTTCTCCAAACTATTTGGCGATATATGCAGGTGTCATGACATGGCTCATCACTGCTATGCGGATGATACGAAAATGGATCTAGTTATTAAACCGCTTGACAGTTAGAACAACATTTCTCAACGACTATTATCATGTTTATCTCACACCAGGACATGGATGTGTGGCATTATGCTTAAGATCAACGAAGATAAGATTGAACTGATTATTTCTGCCCCAAAGCATCGGGCTATAGATCTATCGAATTGCCATCTTAGTAGTGGAGGAAACATCGTCAGTAGTGCCGAATGCGTTAAAAAATGGGTTTTATCTCGACGAAATTATTTCAATGACAAAACATGTGATTGCAATATCAAAGTCATGATTTCACAAAATCCGGAACATTGGACGCATTCGCCATTACATCATGGAAGACGCATGTGGAACGCTAGTATGCTCCCTAGTAACATCTATATTTGAATATGGGAACGCAGTGTTGTATGGACAATCTAATAGTGTTATTCAAAGGTTATAACGAGTGCAGAACAAGGCTGTGAGAATGATAACAAGGCAAACGAAATCCGACCATATAACCCCAGTGTTATATTATCTTCACTGGCTCGCCAGTATGTTATCAGTGTCAATACAAACTCTTGTCATACGTATTTAAGGCTTTGATACAGAAGGCTCTCATATACCTTCAATAACTTCTACAAGTCCATAAGCAATCTATATCTTTAAGATCAGGGGCTAGATCGCTCTTGACAGCACCCAGTGTACGAACAAAAACGTACGGATAGAGGAAATTTGACAGAGCTGTTGTCTACCTATGGAACGCCTTGCAAAGCGAAATGCGTGACACCACTCAGCCTATCGATGTGTTCAAAAAGAAACTTAGACTCATTTGTTTAGACAAGCCTTCTCGATTGCTTATAACTTGAAGGTTTTAAGTAAATCGTTATCCAAATCTGCTGACTTTTAGCTGAACATGTAATGTTTTCATTATTTTATTTTGTCCTACCTGTATATTTCTATTTTTCAAGTTGTTTAGCTAAATGATATAATATTTAATGTTTTCATTTTTTCCTATATGTATGTTGCTTTTCCCTAAAGTTTTAAAGTGTAGTGAGAACCATTTAATTATTATGCTTTAATTTCAGTATGCAATCTGATCATATGGCTTTGTTTATCTAGTTTGGGAGTTTTATTTCAATTATACTGGATTATTTTAGTGTATTTGTACAATGTAAAGCCCTTGGAGCATTGCATATAAATTAAGCGCTCTAAAGGAAATGTAAATAATAATAATAATAATAATGTGAATGTCTGGTTAACTGTACCATGTGAATCATTCAGGCTAATATGAACGTATATTTCACTTTACCATGTGAATCATTCAGGCTCATGTGAACGTCTTCTTCATTTTACAACCTAAATCATGCAGCCTAATATGAACGTATAGATCACTTTACAATGTTAGTGATTCTGGCTGATGTAAGCGTCTAGTTCACTTTACTCTCTGAATCATTGAGTCTGATGTGAACGTCCAGTTCACTTTACCATGTGAATCATTCAGGTGTGCGATTTTTCGATCGCTTAACTCGGAAAACCGATGGATAAAAATTACTTATTACATAATATGCAATGTTTTAGATATTATATGTATGTAATTTGTGCTTCAATAATGTTTTCACGGATAAGTGAATTCTTGTTAATATGTATTTTATGTCGACATCAACAACATATAGCCGTATTATCTTATCTTTAGTGTAGGAAAGTTTGTAGCAGATGTTTATTACAGTGAGGTAAATATTATATGTTAATGCGCATTATAAGATATTGGTATACTATATTAAAGTGAGGTAAATATAAAATGGTGTACACACGGTCATATATTGGTATACTATATAACAGTTAGGTAAGTATTATACAGTTATGTAATGTGTAGCCAGGCAATATACCATACTACTGTTCCCAAGGTACTGGGAACTCCTCAAGTGTTTTATTGCCCGAAGACAACTCCTAGGGCATTATAACACTTGAAATGTACCCTGTTCCGAGGGAAACATGTTCTGGTTAATTGCCTGGCTACAAATTGCATAACTGTTTTATTAACTAATAGCAGTTTTGGAATGCACATTTTTGTACTTTCAAAGTTTTGGGATAGATAGATAAGAATAAAGTAATTAAAATGTATTTTTCGAAACAGTTAGCAATAAAAAAATTATGAGATTTCATGTGAATTAAATCCATTAACGGTAATGAATATGGAGTTCATTAACATTTTGTAAATACATATTGCTTGGCGCACGGAAAAGCATGAAAAACGTTTGCATCTGTTTATAAAATATATCTTGATGGGTTGTGGTCCTGTTTATTTTTAGAACTTGACAAATGATGAACAAAAAATCTCCATTACACCTTTGCTTGGAAAGGCAAATTTTCAATTCTGAATACTTGTGTAGAACCAATTCCCAATGTATAATTTTGACAACAAAAAGTATTTATGTATTATCAGAGAATAACATATCTTTTCAGAGTTTTTTTTCTAAAGAAAATCCTGTCAAGTGACTGGGGAGGATGACTTGAATTTCATCAACATTTAAACTTCTGATTTTTTTTCTCATCAACATTAATTTACAAATAACACTTTTGATCAAATAAACAATGGCCGAAAACTAATCTGACACAGGTTAATTATTCATCGTCCATACAGTTAATACAAAAATGTACATAAAACCATGAAACCAAAAACTGAAACGAAACTATTATGTATATTGTAATTTAAATCAAATTTGTAATTAAAGGTGGGTTATGGTTGTGCTACAATATCACATTTTGATCAAATACATTTTTATTGAGACATATTAGGTCAGATGCTAAATTCCTTGTAATATATTGTTCTTTATTTAGTTATGTCAAAACAAGTCCAGTAAATCAAACCTTTACATAATTAAAAATTGCACTGACAAAATTGTATTTATGCATTGATACCGGTATTATTTTTTTTTCTTAGAAGACATAGCTGGTTATGTATACATTGTACACTGTACTGTTAATTCTATTTTTTTTTAAATAAAACTCAATTGTATCATGATGAATTTATCTTGCAATTATTTGATTTTATGTACTAATAGAGAGGTCAAATAAACTTCAGTGTTATTTAGTCCTTGTATGTTTTGACAATATATTTTGTAGACATATATACAGCATACATCAGCATTTCACTGATTTTAGTTCAGTAGCTGAGTATCATATTAACTGTTTCTGCACCGAGTTAAGTTCATTGCTATGCATGCAATCATATTGGTGATATATTAAGGGTATGATAAATGGACATCAAGCTATGATCAAGGTAAAAGGCAAAAATGCTATACATGTACATATTGATCTATTGATGAAACAGATTGATCTTCATAACCCATCTTCTTATATTTGAATATTTTTATGATGTATGACAAATTTGAAATTAAGAAAGTTTACTGATTTTTAGCTGAACTGGCCCAAAAAGGCTAAATGGTGTATTTTCATGACTGTGTCTGTCATCTGTTGTCCATATTTGTCTATGCTTTTTCTCAGAAATTGTCAAATCAAATGGAAACATTATATAGCAGATATGCTATGGTACTTGGATAGTTTGTAAAATATCTGATTGCTAGAAAACTATATCAAATTTTTTCACATTATTATGTTTCTTTTGGTAGCTTGACAGTCCAAATTTACTAAGCAATGAAACATTGCTAAATTTGCAAGGTTCCTTGAAG
>MJUT01014521.1:172861-186890 GCA_002080005.1 Gigantidas platifrons | reverse complement strand
GAGTGGTTGTATATGTAGCCGTTTCAGTGTACCGCTTTGCCCGGGGTCATATAATGCTTTTAAGACGGCCCCGAGTAGCCTTTCTCCAGATTCACAAAACAAATATACAAAACAATGTAACCCAACAGATTCAATAAATTTAAATGTTCCATCAGTTTCATCTAGTTCAAGTTCTAGATATGAAAATTTAGAGGAATAACAAATAGATTTGAGGGTTAGGAGTGTTGTCTGGGTTTTTTTTCCACTTCATCTGTAGGCCATTATAAAAAAGTAACATTTTATTTTGTAAAAAAGAGATGTGAAAGGAACAAAAGAAACAAATCTATCATTACATCATGCACACTCAGATATCCACTATGTTTGCAAATATATCAATCTTTGCCACTTTTTATCAAAAGTCAAAACATATTTTAACAACTTGTTTTAGCAGAGTTGTCAAATATGAACATCTACTGATATATATATAACCCGTTGCAGGCAAAGACATAAGTGTGCTATACATCTCTTATATATTGTTACCACCCTTTATCGGTTTGCCGCATCACTTGAGTGTTTTATTGTTTTTGAGATTGATTAAATGATTGAGTACGTACACTTCGACGTGAAAGTTCTATAATATACGTGTCAATAAATTCACAGTTTAAAACATATTCACCAAGAGCAGATAATAAAGATATGTGATTTTGCTACGAGATCAATGAAAAACTTGACAGAAGACGACGATTTACAATTTTACACCATCGACTAACTGGAATCGTCAATTGTCCGCGTTTTATCTTGCCTTATTCTCCATTGTTGGCCGTATAGTAGCTCTCGTAGCACTTTTCTAAAACAAAAACAAATAATCATTCAGAACATATCCAGTTTTTAATTCAACTTTCACTCTAAATTCTAGAACTTTTCGAAATTAGTTAAGGCACTGATTATAGTCACGTGACTACAATGTTATCAACAAAAATCCACGTTGATTCGCACAAAGTTGAAACATTTTCATTTTTGAACATGTATAAATAACTATTTGCAATATCCATCAACTATGGAATAAGTCAAGTACATGTATCAAGGCACAACACGATGACAGACACAAACAAACAATGGCAGTCGCATGACACACGACGATGACAGACAAAAACAATGGGCATTCGCAAGAAACACAACGGTGACAGACAAATAAACAACAATGCAAATATATCAAATTGTAACCAACGCGGATCCTATGAAATAAAGAGGAATTAAGAATAATACATCATGATGAGTAACCTGTTCCTGCTTCTTACACGACACTAATCGTGTTATTGTCAAGATAAAAATATGCGTTTTCTAGATTAGAAATACTATTTGATTTCGTTATTATTATATATGTTTTATTTTAATAATTTTACAGGTAAAACTGAAGCAGAACAAATTTAAAAAGGTCAAGATATTACGATTTGGACAAATATGTTCAGTATTAATGATATTATTCTTCTTTATTTTATTTCGTATGAAGGAGACGCCTCATAACTGGTGTCAACATGATAGCAATTTTCTAAACTCGTATCCATTTTCAAATGTAAGCAGGATTATACAGGAGATGAACACTAATGGAAGCACATCAAATTTTGTGATAGATGATATGTTTTCGCTGTTTCGTATGCTTCTTTTTCCGAGTAAAGAATGACAAATATAACATATGTAAAGTCAGGAGCTAGCAACTTTGGAAGTGGAAATGCGATAAGACCAATGTGAGGAGGCAAGGCAAATAGCCAAATACATGTGTTGTTTTCATTAGAATATCACAGATATATTGAAAGGGAAATAAAGAAAGAAGCTTCTCTATATAAGGATATACTTCAAGGTTCATTTATAGCCCAGTACAAAAATAATATGCTTATGACGTCTATGACGTATAAATGACGTAATATTTATTGCCATAATACCTAAAACATTTCAACACAAGGGAAGATGTCAGAAGATGCAAAAAACACGAAGATTACTAAAAAGAAAAGAAGTACTGCAAAAGGTAAATTTCATAGAATTCATGGGCGATTACTAGAAGGGCTACAAGAGCAAATTGGTATTGCTGTAATTAGTAAAATATTACAAGATCTGGAATCAGCATATGTAGAATTAGAAGCGAGACATGAAACATATCTAGAAACATTTGAATCAGACAACGAGGACGACAAAACCAAGAACAATGAGCTGAATCATGATATAACCGTAATGTATAGAGAATTATGCAAATCAAGATCAATGTGTGAAGACAGGAATGAAAGAGAAAAAGCTGAGAGGGCAAGTGAAAAGAAAGCACATTGTCATGGAAAAGGTCAAAGGGAGCATTTGAGACTTTTAAGGTGAACAAATTAGATGCCCCTATGTTTACTGGGAATATAGGACAATATCCAAGTTTTATGGTTTACTAAGAAAGACACATGCTACCATCGTATGGATGTGATTCACACGCTCTTAAGCAATGTTTAAGTGGTGAAGCATTAATGGTTGTGAAATGAGTGGATAACGACTTCGAAGAAATATTTAGACGTCTTGATCTAAAATATGGGAGGCCTGCAAAACTGGCTGATAATATTTTGAGCGAATAAAAAGGGCATAAGAAAATTCAAGAAGGTGATCATATGAAATTCATTTCAATGGTCGAGACTGTAGGGACATGTTGGCTTGATGTAAAACGAATGCAATTAGAATTTGAGATGAATACTGCGACAATGATTAGTCAAATAGAAAAATTGCTTCCCCCATTACAAAAGCGTCAATGGGCATTACGAAAACAAAGATTTCATGGATTTTTTGCAATTCTTACTGGATGAACATAATGCCATTGAATAAATGCAGGACGACCTGAAAGAATGTGGTAATAGTAGAGGCAAAGCACATTCCGTCATTACAACAATTAAACAGGACGACGAGAAGGATAGAATTGTAAATACATTACAAATGCAAATGCAAGAAAATCAAAACATGATGAAACAAGTAGTTGAAGGATTGACACAAGTGTCACAGATGGGATCACATTCAAATAATTGAACTAGTTTGAACAGATTTGGTCAAAATAGTCCATCTAGTAATAGCAGAGGTTTTGAAAGGACGAAGTGTTGGTATCATAAATCTGACGCTCATGAAATCGGAGATTGCAGTATATTTGCAAAACTAGATAGTCAAACAAAGATTGATATGTTGAGAAAAAATGGTGGATGTCTCAATTGTTTAAAGATAGGACATTTGTCAAGACAATGCAATAAGCGTATGCCTTGTGATATATCAGATAATGGATATCAAAGATGTGGAAGAATACATCATAGAAGTTTGCATACTGCACATGTAGATGGGATATCGTTCCATAATTCTTCTCAGATAATAAACAACGACAAGGTAAATGATGGCGTATTGCTAATGATTAGCTCGGTGTCATGTAAGGGCCATTCTCTGACAACAATTTGGGATCCTGGTGCAAACATTTCTCTTATTACTCATAAGGCTGCAAGAAAACAAGGATTGTCTGGACAAGAAATAACGTTATCAGTAACAAAGTATGGAAATGTAACGGAATGTATTCAAAGCAAGGAATATATACTACCATTAACCGATCTAAATGGTAACACATGGAAAATAAAGGCATACGGCATGGAAGAAGTTACAGCTGATATTTCCGATGTTGGTATTAGTAAAGTTGCTAGATTGTAGAAAGGAATTGACGAAAAGGACGAAAAAATACCAACTGGACAAGTAGACATATTAATTGGCACGGACTGTTGCATATTAATGCCTAATAAATTGGATAAAGTCTATAATCTCCAGCTAATGCGGAATCAGTTTGGATACTGCCTAAGGGGAAGCCACCCTTTTCTTGGGGTACCAAAAGTAACAAATCATGGAATCGTGAAAATCTATTTTGTTTCCGGACAATTGGCACAGTTAAATGCAACACATGTTGTGGACAGATTTGGAATTAAAGAACGATTAGATTCCTTTTTTGATATTGAAGGGCTGGGAACCCAATGTGATTTAAAGTGTAGGTCATGTAAGTGTGGAAAGTGTGCTATAGGACAATCGAATCACAGTTTGAGAGAAGAGAAGGAACTAAATATAATAAAATCAGGACTTAAACATGACAAAGAATCGAAGCAATGGACAGTGCAATATCCCTGAATAAAAAAAAAAATCAACTAACTAACAACGTATCATCAGCAGTTGCCAGACACAGAGAAAAGATTGATTCGGAATGGGTTGGGATACGCAATTGCATTCAAAGAACAAATCATAGACATAATAAATCGTGGAATCGCTAAAAAAATAACAAAGAAAAAAATGGAAGAACACAAAGGACCTGTTGAGTACATACCACACCATGACGTGTTAAAACCAGAGTCAACTTCAGCACCAGTTAGGATCGTATTTAATTCATCAGCTTCGTTCATGGGACACATACTCAACGATTATTGGGCGAAAGGATCGAATATAATGAATGCTTTGATAGCCGTACTTATACGCTTCAGACAAAAACATACAGATTTAGCTGGTGCTATCTCCAAAATGTACAACGCAGTTAAGCTATCAACGCTTGATCAACATACACATAGATTTGTATGGAGAAATCTTGAAACTCATAGAGATCCATATCACTATGTTTTGGTGATCGACCAAGCGAAGCGATCGCCACTCTTGCATTACGCCAAACAGCGACAATGTATCAGCATACCGTATAATCGGTAATTTCTGCGGCAATCTAATTTCTGCGGTATTCTGCCGTCAACACCCGACCGCAGAAATTAAAATCGCAGAATATTATGTAAAATAAATGTCAAGATAAATCATCCATACTTGTATATATCCTGAGGTGTAGATATGTTATATCCATGTATTAACATTCACGTGCATTTCGACTTGGTCATTATTTGAGTTTTGTTTGTCAAGTAAACATATCACTTTTGAAATATTTAAAAAAGAAAGACGGCTCAATAATGTTGCCCTATATCAAGAAAACCAAACAGAAGTTGCGTTTGCCGTCATCACAAAAAGCTTTGTGTATTTTTGATGTATTTCGTGCACAAATGAGAACATATTTTCTTCAAGAATTGAAAGACAATAACATATGTATAGTGTTTGTTCCACCGTCGTGTACAGATAAACTTCAACCAATGGATTTGTATGTTCAAAGAGTTGTCAAGGACAAAATGAAACAAAGATGTCAAATCTGGTATTCTAAAGGTGTATGTAAACAGCTAGAAAAAGGAATCGATAGCAATGACCTTTCGTCTCTTGACCTGCGTCTGTCAATCGTAAAGCCACTGGCGGCGGAATGGCTATTCCAGACATATAGCGACATTAAAGCAGACAATAAACTTATTTGCAAAGGATTTGAAAAGGCAGGAATTGCCGAATGTGTTGGATATCAGTATCAATTCGAGTGAACTGGAAACAAACTGAACCACTATTGTGTATATTATTAATTTTTTTGTTTTAATATTAATACACAAATAAATTCCCTATTTATTTATAAACAATGTTTTTTTCTCTCTATAATCCACGATATTTCTTTCTGCTGAACAATTCATTTATTGCTTCTGAAAAACAAACATTTTTTTTTCGGCAGTGATATCTAACCGCAGAAATAAAAATCCGCAGAAAATAATTGTCTTCCTTTTAATTTAAAACCGCAGAAATTTCACACCGCAGAAATTACCGGTTATACGGTATATACCCGAACGCATCGGACATGGTTATCATAAATAGTTACGTAGATGATATATTACAATCGGTTCATAATGTTGAAGAATCACGACGAATTGCTCAGGAAACAGAACCAATGCTAGCATTGAGGAGATTTTCTGTCAAATATTGGATTATTTCTGGCACGGAAACCGGATGCAGAGGAATTGTAAATACTAATATGAAATTGGCTGAATCAGGACCAGAACAAATCTAGGAATGAGATGGATTCCAAACTCAGACATGTTTGAATTTGAAGTTAAGCTTAACTTCTCACCTAAGCCCAGAACTATTCGGACTGTCAAAAATATTGCAAGGAATCAGATTGATTGTAGTGTGCCTGAATTGTTGACGCCGAGGATGGTACTTAGTCAGGTGTCTAGCGTTTACGACCCGCTTGGACTTGCAATTCCATTCACCTTAGCTACAAAAGTTCTAATGCGAAAATTATGTACATTAAGATTAACAGATGATCAAACAAAGAAATGGGATTGTCCATTTTCAACAGAATTAAGAATAGAATGGGTGATTTTTTTCAAAGAACTGTTTGGAATAGAAAACCTTAGATTTCAGAGATGTGTACAACCGGATAATGCGATTGTAGTTATGCTTTCAGATGGTAGCAAGATCGCATATGGTGCATGCGCTTATGTAAGATGACAAGTGAGAATGGATAACTTTGAGTCGCGATTAGCTATAGCCAAGAATCGAACAGTACCTATCAAACAGTTATCAGTTCCGCGATTGGAATTATGTGGAGCCGTCTTAGCAGCCAGGTTAAGAGAAATACTAGAAAACGAAATGGATTACAAATTTTGTCCAGTATTTCACATCGTGGATTCGACTATTGTCAGGGCGCAGATCCGGCGGAAAGTTATGGATTTGGTACCCTCGTTGCTACAAGGATAGCTGAAATTCAGAATAAAACCGAGCCATCTGATAAAAATGCAGTTGATCTCACAACTAGAATCACATCTCCACATGATTTAGAAATGAATTCCATATGGCAAAACGGACCGCAGTTTTTGAGATACCCGATAGAAAATTGGCCAATTAGACAAGATTGTTATGTTGAATCCAGTCAGCTGCCTGGCACAATAGAAGTTGCAATGTCGTCTGACATCAAGGTAGTCACTGAAGATAATCTTGTTTTGAATTTTGAAGATATTAACCTAGAAAACATTTCAAAGTTCTCGAAGTTATTGCGAATGACTTGCATACTTATGCAAATTGCTAAAACAAACTCTTTCAAGAATGTAGCAAGGAATATAACAGCTGAAGATTTAGTAAATGCAGAATTGGAATGGATTATAGTTTTACAAAAGGAGATAGCAAATGACTGGCGGAGAAATTATCAACGTTTAGGACCGGAAATGAATGAAGAAGGGAGCATTGTTGTGGGAAAAAAGACTGACTGAATGGATGAAAAATACTAGGAATAGAACCGATATTGTGTTATTGCCTAACAAAGGACGCTTTGTGTGGTTGTATATCCAATCAGTACACGAACATGATCACGCAGGAATATATGTAACATTATCAAAAGTGAGACGCAAGTTCTGGATACCAGGAATTGGTAGAACTGTAAATCTTATCAAAAGACAATGTATTGTTTCTCGCAGGCGAAACGAAAAGTGCGTTGGCCAAGAAATGGGACCATTGCCACTAGAAACGATGCAGCCGTCACCTGTATTTTCATACTGTTCGGTGGATCTGTTTGGTCCTTTTACTATCAAGGACACTGTAAAAGGTCGAACTCACGGGTAATCCTATGGTGTATTATTCAATTGCATGAGTAGTAGAGCTGTTTATGTAGATTTGGCCGAAGGATACGATACAAACAGTTTCATAATGGTTCTCCGAAGATTTGTTTCAAGGAGAGGATATCCAAAGAAGATCAGAGCCGAAGCTGGTTCACAGCTCGTTGCAGCAGGTAAGGAACTTAACACGATGGCTTAAAGTTGGAACTGGGATACAATACAAATGTTCGGGAAAGATAATGGCATGGAATGGGAAATAACGAAATCGGCAGATGCTCCCTGGGAAAACGGTTGTAGTGAAGCTTTAATTAAATCGGTTAAGAAAAGCTTAGTGCTTGCTGTTGGACAATCCATCATGACTTTTTCAGAATTACAAACTGTAACGTTTGAAGTATCTAATCTATTAAATGACCGACCTATAGGTACGAAAGAAACCGATCCCAATGAGGGATCCTATTTGTGTCCTAATGATATTATTCTAGGAAGGACATCTTCAAACGTTCCTATTGGCCAATGGGATGAAACTGAAAACTTCAAAACACGATGGAAATTCGTAAAAGTAATAAATACTTTTTGGAGAAAATTGCACCGTGACTATTTTCCTACACTAATTGTTCGTCAAAAATAGCATACAAATATAAAAAAAATCTTCAAGTTGGGGACATCGTTCTTGTCGAGGATAATAATGCGCTTCGTGGAAACTGGAAATTAGGACAAGTTGCTGAGGTTAAGCCTGGTAAGGATAACATCATAAGTGATGTGACAATTCGCTATAAGAACGTAGGTCCATGAACTAAATGCACAGGAACACAGGATATGTTGATTCGTCGGTCAGTGCACAGACTTGTTGTATTGCTTCCGGTTGAGGAACAGTATCATAACAATTAAGGTGTGTACCGGGGAATGTATCGAAATCGATAGTTGATTGGACTTTATGACGGAATTTTCCTGATATTGTTCATATATTACTTATGTACCTCAAACAATAGGTGTTCTTCCCCGGTATAATAGAGCTCCTTAGTTGATTGGTTTTGGACGCAGCTGTCCTCGGAAAACCAAATTGTGAAATATAATTAGACTGGATATGGCATATTGCTCGTCATTGTGTAAGTTTGAAACAATACTGACATTATATTTTTGCTTAATTTCAATAATCAATTCAGTTCTCAACAGTACGTTCATTGTTATTCAACAATACTCGTGTTATTTCTTATTCATGTATTTCAGGTTGAAACATTACTACCAAATTAAAGTTATAACCTTTGATGTAGTATTTATTGCCATAATACCTAAAACAGGCCTTTAATTGACTTCAGTGTCTGGTTGGGATTCTGCACCTCAAACCCACAGTAGGGTGTCAAATATCAACTTTGATATATGGATTTTGGGGGATTCTATAAATATCCCATGAAAAAGTACCCAAGGATGGAAAAGTTTGTTCCCATTTGGGGTGTATTGCAAAGGTACCGTTCGGACCTTTTACTGACTTAAGTGACTGGATGTTATTGTGCACCTCAAACCCACAGTAGGGTGTCAAATATCAACTTTGATATATGGATTTTGGGGGATTCTATAAATATCCCATGAAAAAGTACCCAAGGATGGAAAAGTTTGTTCCCATTTGGGGTGTATTGCAAAGGTACCGTTCGGGCCTTTTGCTGACTTAAGTGACTGGATGTTATTGTGCACCTCAAGCACACAGCAGGATGTAAAATATAAACTTTGATATTTGGATTGGGGGATCATATAAATATCACATGAAAAATTGCAAAAGGACGGCACAGATCTTTCCCACTTGGGGGTTAATTCAAATGTATCGCCTGGGCCTTCAACTGCCTTAAGTGTCTGGGTGGGATTGTGCTCCTTAACCCCACAGCAGGTTGTCAAATATCTAATTAGATATTTGGATTTTGGGTGTACATGGGTAATATATATTGTCTTTAAGTCACATGAGTGTCTGTTTGAGATTATGCACCTTAGGTCCATAGTAGGGTGTCAAATGTCAACTTTGTATTGTGGATCATGTATGCCCATATTCCGATGCAATGTGTTGAATGTGCAATTACAGAAATATATTCATTATTGGTCGCTAGAAATCGTTTAAAGTACAATTTGCTCTTATTTATTGTTTTGGTTTTGAGACATATCGTCTTGTTGGTCGCTAGCTTAGTGGTCGCTAGAAATCGGTCGCTTGCTTGATCCTGGTGCATGCAAGGAGAAGTGAAAAGATTGACACATGCATATCACGAAAAAGTGGTGGGATTTAACTTGTGTTACTGAACCATTTAAGATCAATAAATATCAGCAAACATGACTTCATATTTATGTATGAATATTTAAAATTCATCTAAAACTAGTTTTAGAAATACAAAGAAGTCGCAAAAAATAGCAATGCATACAATTGGAAGTTCGCATCAGTATGAGATAATAAGTAGCAGTTCCATTCACTTATTGTTAATTTCATGTAAATTGACAATTTTTGGTTTTAATTAATTGATCAAATTTTGTTTCGGAGTCAGTTAATGAGACTTATTTGTGTTTATTTTTTTCTAAATGTGTTGTAATAATACATATATGTTAACATATATATGAAATGTCCTTGCGCAATTTTATATTAATGAACATGTATACACTTATAAAATACCGCCGATCGCATACCAACAGCTCTTAATCAATTTATTTAACAACATTTCATGTTTTGAATTGTTGGTGAACCAGTTCAGATAATTGTATTCTAATATAACTGTCAATCAGATCAAATTTGATTTTGATCGTGAAAAATAAACACCGCTAACAAAAATTGCACCAATTTAGAAGAAATTTGCGAAATGTGTCTCCCGCGAAAAAAAAACACTTCTATCTTCTATATCTATGTTTATTGTTACATATCTATAGCATGGCTTTAATTACATATTATTTACAACTGTATATGAATATGATTGAGCAGCAATCTATGTCTATACAAGCTCTCATCTGTTGATTAATGATTTTGATTTTAATCTTTGGTATTCAACACCACTTTCAGCAATATTTCAGCGGTATCGTGGTGAATAGTTTTCGTGGTTAACGAAGCCGGTGTACCCGGATAGAACCCCCGACCATAGGTAAGCAACTGGTCACTTTGCGGATGTGAGTCGAGTGCACCTTTTTGTAATTTACACAGCCGGGTGTGAACCCATGCCTTATTGGTGGTATGCGTTTATGAATTGTTAGGTAATCCAACTGCCTAACTCATTGAGCTACACGGACTATATTATCTCATTGCTGTTGACTACATAGCTTAACGATAAGGTATTTGGAAAGATTTATGTATGAGTATAGCATGGCTTAACGCTAACAATACTAAGAAATAGGTTTTTTGCATTGTCCTACTATGTGTCTACATTCTGGGTTTCGTGTGGTGAGGTCCGTGACGATTTCCGCATAACCACGATCTTCGTTTCGTCTTTCCTCGAGTTTTCTATATGTTTTATTTACGTTATTTGTGTTTGTGCATGCAGTGGTGTCCAACAAACCGTAAATCGAGGGACAGAGAGCACAATGGAATTGGACAAAGGACAAACATTGACATACCCTAGATAACACATCATCTAAAATAAGCTGTGCAAGTAATATAATTGCTTGCTTGGTATCTTCAACCTTTTATGTGAAAATCACTTAACGTCAATGTGCTGTTTTTAGTTTTTTATTTATTTATTTGTATTTACTTATTTCATTGTTTTCTGTTCATTTGTTTTTATTTATTTACAAAGTATTTTTTTATCTATTTATTTATTGTATATATGTATAGTAAATACCACTGCAAAGTACTGTTGGAATGTACTTGATTTGCTTTGTAATATTCATTTGACCAATTCTGTACCAAACAAATCTATGATATTGTTGAGTAATATGTAATGCAATGTCCTTGTTATAGTAGATAATAAAACAAACACATTAGTTTGGCTGCTTACTTGTCAGGGTATTTATTAAATGAAAATCAACACATTTTTCAACAAGTTGATGATGATGGTTCACTAAAAGGAATCCAGTCAGCGTTAACAACCTAAGCTGTTTGGGCAATCCATAGTCCGATAAATTCCGCAATGCATTTGTCCATACACTTTGACTATGTCGAATGTCATGACGTTCGGACAACGATTTCCACTCTTTCAATATCATCAATTGGATATAAAGTCGTGACTGCTAAGGTACAATCCTGCAAAATAAATTGAAAAGCCAGCAAATCTATTCTTTTAAATAACGGGAGGGGAAGGGCTTGATTTTAAATTTTCTGATCCGTCCTCATCGTGTCTTTTTTTCAATTGACTGCAACCTACTAATACTTATCGCTATTGATGGTTTGGGTTTACTCTATTCGTGAAACTCCTGCTTGCTATTAATCACGCAAAGAAAGGCATACTGTAAATCATAATATTACTTATGGAAATTTACCTGTAAGTTTAATGTAAAAAACGGACTTGTCAATATTCATGCATAATACAATAAATTAATTTGAAGCTTACATCGTTAAATTTGAGTATTTTTTATTTATCTATTTAATTATCTATTTTATTTATTTATTTTTTCAGAACAGATTCCATGACAATGTCTCCTTATCTACGACTGTGCTTATCAATCGCAACTCTTGTGTGTGTCGTCGTAGGATATGGTATTCTTGCATAAAGTGTATATAACAATACTGCCATACGGGATTGCATGATACATATATCAAAGACAAACAATATTTGGAAATACCTTCATAGGGATAAATGCGAGTGGCCACCAGCCTTTGTACGTAAGTAAAATATATCTGATAATAATTTAATTTGATATTAATACTGTCATCTGATTGACTTATCCGCCTGGAGAAAATATGGCATTGGTTGGAATTATGACGTGATCAACATCTCTATTCGTGAACGACAAATCAAGATAGTCACACACCAATTCGGCGTGGGTTAGCGTTCAGAGTTGTAAATGACAAAAACGGTGCACTCGACTCGTAGTTGCAAGTGATAAAGCTTATCAATTGCTTGCCCATGGTCGATGGTTCTCTCCGGGTGAACCGGCATTTTCCACTACTAAAACTTGTTCCCTTGAAATAGCTGAAATATTGCTGAAAATGGCGTTAAAACACCAAAAATAAAAAATGAAAATCTATAAATAGTTACATGAAATAAATGTAATTAAAATCGATGTATCGTTATATTACAGTATTAATAAATGGGTGTTTTCATAATGGACTGGTTATATGTCCAAGGTTATTCATAATGGCCCAAGGAAGGTTGTATTGGCCCGAGGCTATATATATAGATTCTGCTTCAGTTGCCCGTGGGTTACGATATTTCTCCACTCAAGAGAGTTAAATTAAAATTGTTAACCACAAGCCGTTAGGCGAGTGGTTGAAATTTTAAATTTAACTCCCGAGAGTGGAGAAATATCGTAACCCACTTGGGCAACTGAAGGTGAATTTGTTTCTCCCATTACTTAACACGAACTTTATTTCAACGGTTGAAATTAATGCGGGGGGAAATGCACGAGACATTTTAATCCTCTAGAGGAATACAGAGTTTTCCACCACTGGATCAGCAGGGTTAAAACGCCGTAATAATGGGAGAAAATTGTTTTCTCATTTTTCAATATATTTATTATATACGAAAGCCCAATGAGCTCATTTTCGTAGCTAAAAAAAAATGTTTTTTCGCATTATAACGCGAAACTTTCGCATTATAACGCGTAACTTTCGCGTTAATACGCGTAACTTTCGCGTTATAACGAGTAACTTTCGCATTATAACGCGTAACTTTCGCGTTAATACGCGTAACTTTCGCGTTATAACGCGTAACTTTCGCATTATAACGCATAACTTTCGCGTTAATACGCGTAACTTTCGCGTTATAACGCGAAACTTTGCTTATAAACGCATATCATTAGCATAAACCCCCAGTTTATCGATTGAAAACATTACGTCTAATGTGAAGAAACAAATATTCTGATGTTTGTGATGTTGCTTTGTTTATTTTGAATGAACTGCAGAATTCGGGACAGCTTCATGGCTACAAATGGATGCATAACAAGTGTAAACTCTCTGGATTAACAGTTTCTCGAGACACAGTGTTTCATCTCATGAACATTTTAGACTCAGATGCGATATTGAAACGGAAGAGAAGAAGGCTACATAGACGGCAATATGTCAGCAATGGTCCTGATAATGTATGGCATATTTATTCCTATGATAAACTGAAGCCGTACGGCATAGCTATAAATGGATGTATTGATGAATTTTCAAGAAATATTATTTGGTTGGAGGCCAACTCAACCAACAGCGAAAATTAAAATTTCTGTGGTATGTGACCCGTTTAGGTCACATTGGTCATGTGACATAGGTTTTATCAATATCAACAAAACCACGTGCAGTTTATACACACACACAAAAACAACATACAAATTGTACTGACCTCATCTGAATGAGAGTCCTCACAATAATATAGCAAAGCGCAAATTCCCAAACTTGTAATCCAAATGAAGACATGATATGAAATATCTAAAAGGTGATATCATCGTGTTTATTTGGGGGGGGG
>MJUT01014521.1:143095-160630 GCA_002080005.1 Gigantidas platifrons | reverse complement strand
GATAAAAAAAAAGTACGCGAAAAAAAAAAAAAGGACGCGAAAAAAAATGTACTTTTAGAAATACTACACAACATATCCGAAAACATACAAAAAAGGGCGGGAAACCGGTTGCACACACCGTGGGTACCTCCATATCCATGTAGTAAGGAAAAATGACCTCACAAAAGAAACAACGCGGGAAAATGACGTCACTGAAGAAAAAACGGGGGGGGGAATGACGTCACTTCCTTTGACGTCACTTCCGGTAGCTCCACCACCACGCTCCACCACCACAAATGTGACTTTGTAACCTCTTATATACTACTAAGATGGGTGTATAGCTTTCTTGAGTCCTGAGAATTTTTCGGAAATTCAAATCCATCTTCCTCCATAAGCAAAAGGCATAGATCTCGAACAGTCTCATTACAAGAAAACTCAGCTTTTGGAGTAGTTTCTTCCGAGCAGGCATTGCTTTCTCTTTCATCTGCGTCACAAAGGCAGTGTTGTTTTTATATAGTTCTGGAATCGTGTAGAGCATAATTGGTCTGTTTCCACCATGAATGTATTTTCCACTAGAGATAGTATGTGTGTTCCAGATTTCCACCAAGTTATCCAAATCTTTCTATAAAAATGAAAATTATTAGGATAACTATACACAAAACGGCTGTTTTAGTAATACTATTTAGAACGGTTTGTTCTATTCTACTATAGGAAATCAGAGAGAGAGAGAGATGCACATCTTCAATATTATTGAAGTTATATGATAAAAAATAAAAATCTTCACATCAGCCCACAGTAGGAGCTGCACATCTTCAATTACTGGCAACTTTAGTGATATTGTAAATTGCTTGCTTTTACTATTCAAACAACAAAAATAAAGAATAATGTTAACATTTCTTGCTAATACAATATGAACCAATACTGGAAATGCAACATAAGCTTATGATTTTGAGCTTGTTCGTGTATATTTGCGTTCAATGACTTATTTGTTACCTGCTTATCGTGACATTGGGTCAGTACGATGTCAGTTTAACATTAATCATTTAAGTTTCGAAAATTGTATCACACACAAAATCTTACGTCACTCAAAATATGAAATAGTAATATTATGATTATTTATTTTTATAATACATAAAATACAAGAAAACTGTGGGAACTTCTGCAAACGGAGGGGAGAGTAATTTTGCAAAGACTTAATAAGTAGACAAAAAAAAACGTACTCTGATCTTTGAAAATGAACAACTGATATTTTTAGTAGAATGAATAAAGCAATTCTCCTTTAATTTTCACACTAAAACATTCTTTAAAGGGCAATAATTTATGTAACTAGTATGCCTTATCAAGATATATAACAGGGCCCGTATTCATAAAGCCACTTAAGTTAAGATTTTCCTAAGGAAACACTTAAGTTAAGGAAACTCCGAGATATATGAAAAAAATCTTCAAATCAGCCCATAATAGGAGGTGCATATCTTCAATATGTATACAAACACGGTGCAAAGTTTGAATACTATTGATTGAAAACTGTTGGAGTTACAGATTACACTAAGTAAGTACTGCCTTGCCCGGATGGACGGACGGACGGACGGACGGACGGACGGACGGACGGACGGACGGAGAAAGCGGTTCCTACACCTGCTTTCGCATTCCGAGACGCAGGTAAAAACAAGCACTCATTTTCAGTTCAAATGATGGCTCCCATGACGTAATTGTTTATCTCCTGATATTGAAGGGATCCTGTAGTCTGTTTTAATAGGTGTTCGTAATACATATTGTACATTGACCTATATCAGATAATTATTTTGAAAACAGTCTATAGGAACTCTCCAATTCCAGTAGATACAACAAATTATGTCATGGGGGCATCGTTTGAAGAGAAAATGTAGTGCTTGTTTTTATTTCTGGATTTACGTACCTCAACTGTAAGCAATGAAGTATTAAAAGTAATAGAGAATTACTTTAACATTTAAATCAATTATCTGAAGCGAAAGGCCGTGTCATCTAGGAGAAAATCAGTAGCTAGAACTGGCCAAAGTTGTGTATGCATTTCCAGACATGAATTATGAAGGACTGTACCGAGATTCGGTGAGGGCGTCAGTCCAAATATCAAGGCGAGCCGAATCTCAGCATTACATATTGATCATAAAACTATTTGTGGTTCCTCGACACATTTTCATTAGGAATGGGTTTGATTCGATTCTTGGTGTTTTAACGCCACTTTCAACAATATTTCAACTGTATCGTGGCGACCAGTTTTAGGGGTGGGGGAAGCCGGAGAACCATCGACATTGGACAAGCAACTGGTAAACTTTATCACATTCGGTCACGAGTCGAACGCACCCTTTTTTGTAATTTACAAAGCCGGGCTTGAACCCACGCCGTATTGGTGATAGGCTTGTATGAGTTGTTAGATCCAGCGCCCTAACTCATTGAGCCATCCAGGCCCCTCATTAGGAATGGGATCGTGAGTTTTCCCTAATCATTATAATGCAACTACATAAACCTTTCATTTGGAAAATGAATAGGCTTAATAATTAGGGAAGTTTTAAAACTATGAATAAAATCAGACAAGAGATAACCACATGTGCATGTTTTTGTTATATTATCTGTAATCAAAGCTTCAACTCTTAATATTTACCTGAATGATGTCCATAAAACCAAACTGTACTAAATTTTTGTCCAAGAAACTTCGCAGAAGATAGTTTCTCCAATGCAGTTGGCCATATCTGCGAATAAATTCATCCAGAACTGCACAACTTCCTTTCTTAGAATTCCCCAAAACCACTCTATCCTTTGATTATGCGTGCTTTTCCCATATTAACAACTTTTTTCACCAGACTGAGCGTCGACATGATTGCGTCTCAGAAACTTCTGCATTTGCTCGATGTAATCATTGTCTGTCCCCATGTCAGCTCTTACCCTTTGTGGACATCCCATCCGGCGTTGCACGGCTTTTACATAGTAATCAGCAATAACTTTTGGATCGCTGTTGGTTGAGTTGGCCTCCAACCAAATAATATTTCTTGAAAATTTATCAATACATCCATTTATAGCTATGCCGTACGGCTTCAGTTTATCATAGGAATCAATATGCCATACATTATCAGAACCATTGCTGACATATTGCCTTCTAAGTAGCCTTCTTCTCTTCCGTTTCAATATCCCATATGGGTCTAAAATTTTCATGAGATGATACACTGTGTCTCGAGAAACTGTTAATCCAGAGAGTTTACACTTGTTATTCATCCATTTGTAGCCATGAAGCTGTCCCGAATTCTGCAGTCCATTCAAAATAAACAAAGCAACATCACAGACATCAGAATATGTTTTTCTTCGCATTAGCCGTAATGTTTTCAACGTTCTTTTCAATGTCGACTTAAAAATAATGATTTGATGCACAATTGCGAGAAAACTTAAAATTTCAGCTTGCGATATTCCAAGTTCAAAGTACAGCTGGACAAGTCTTTCGTTATTCTTCTTCATAGTAGTGAGCAAATTATTTCATGCTTCTTCTACTTATGAGCGCATTTAATCGATAAACTGGGGGTTTATGCTAATGATTTGTGTTTATAAGCAAAGGTTTCGCGTTATAACGCGAAAGTTACGCGTATTAACGCGAAAGTTACGCGTTATAACGCGAAAATTACGCGTATTAACGCGAAAGTTTCGCGTTATAATGCGAAAAAACAAATTTTTTTAGCTACGAAAATGAGCCCATTGGACTTTCGTAATTATAATATGAAAACTGGAATTTTTTAAACTTTTTGAAAATTTTATCATTTTGAAATATTTTGAATTTGGAAATTTTTTGAATTTTTTTAATTTTTTTCTTATTTTTGAAATTTTGAATTTTTTTTTGAAAATTTGTAACTTTCAATTTTATTTTTTTTATTGATTTTATAATTTTGAAATTTTATGAAATTTTTGAGTTGTTTAGGTAACCTTCATTCTTTTTGAAGAAAGCCATAATGGACCGGTCCCTTATGGCTTTTACTGGTCAATTATGGCATTTGCCGGTCCATTATGGCATTAAAAGCCATAATGGACCGGCAAATAATTTTGGAGCAAAATAATATTCTTGCTGTATAAATACAACCCAGTCTGTAGTATTCATAATAGAACCTACTGGTTAATAGTTTGTTGTAAAGAATAAATATAAGGAATATGTTCAACATGGGAACAGGTTATGAAAGTATACCTGCTCAAAAAATGAAAATATTCCTGAAATAATACATAAAAATGCCATGTGACATTGATACACGCGTGTGATATACATAACATAAGACAGGCGCGATCTGCTTAAATGACGAAGTCTTATCATGTTTAGAGGGAGGTATGATAAGGGAATGTATTATTTTTTTCAAGTACTTTTTAAAGTTGTTTTTTTAATTTATTATTTGGCTTGAGTTATCTCTTTTTGACTGTGTACATATGTAACTGAAGACTGAAGGTATGTTTGTTTGCAAATAAAAATCTTATGCAATACATAGATCTTTTAAAAGATATTATTCAGATCGAAGCATACTTTAATATAAAAGTCCAGGGTCAATTTGCTGAGGGGCAGGTCATTGATCATTTATATGAACAGTATTCGGGTCATATTGAACAGAGTGAATTGATATATATCCATCTATTGGGAGTAAATTAATTTCTCTTCACTAATAATGATATCTGAATAAATACAGATTAATACATGGGCATTTCCATATAAACCCATATTGGCCTGAAACGAAGTCGAGGGCCAATATGGGTCGAGGGATGATAACCAGGCCAATATGGAAATGCCCATGTTTTAAAATATTTATTATATACTTCCGACACCTACAGACGTAAACACCGGAAGTTGTTTATTTTGCTTGAAACGCACGAGGGGCACCTACTAACCGGTTATTTTCCCGTGGTGTGAAAATATGGACAAGTTTACCTCCGATCATATTGGTCATACACAAATGCCTTTATTTTAACTAAGTATGTAATAAACAGGATTATTATTTTTAAGCCAGATCAGAGCATTCTGAATTATATTGCGACGTACATTACAATCTTTAAAGCTATAATTTTGACCCTGTTTTCAAACTTTAATTATATTGATTTCAGACGGTAAATTTGGATTGATTTTAGCATGTTTATCAATCTCTTGAGGAAATTCTACACAATGTCCATTTGCTGAAATTACCCCATGCTTTAACATATGGACATGTATGATAGGTGAAATCCTTGCTATTGATTGTTGTTCAACAAGAGACAGATTTCGTAGTTCATTCGGCATTTTGCCAGGGTCCATGGGTTGTTTTAAGAAGAAAAGATCTTAATATGATTTTTTTTCTCCTATGCATTTTTACAACCACCGTTTTTTAACTTCATATTTATTTCACAAATAGAACAACATTTAACTGAAAATTACATTACTTGCAACTCAAAAGAACGGATTCGTGGTTTAAGTGTTTAGTATTTGATAGTTCTGGAGCCTCGGGTATATTTTCTAGATTTAACCCAAGTGTTTTTAATTTATATCTTTGTTTGTCATTGTTCTTTTTCAATATTTTACTCATCTCATTTTCATTTGCAATCTGTGTTCTTGACTCGAAATCAATCCCTACTTTTCTACACTTCTGGCAGAGTTCATGTCCTTTGTTAGAAATGGAATGACATATTTCAGAATCACTATTTAAAGAAAGGTGACATTCAGAAATATGTATTTCAATATTCTTAGGAAGAATGTCAGGCATAATTTGTTGTTGTTGGATTTTTCTGTTCTACATTTGTGTTAGAATTTGTCAGTTTAATGTGTTCCCCACATGTGGATAATGTTTACTGTGGTTGTTTTCTCTTTTCATGTTTTTTTTTTTCTTTTGACATTTTGTTTTTATGTATTTTATTCAGATTTGAAAATGAATCTGCATTGCTTTTCTGCTGTATTGCAATGCTTGTCGAATGAAACTGGAAACCATTTTGTTCTGTATAATTGTTTATAAGCAATTTTAAATGATTAAGGTGTAGAAGCAAATCCACATTTCGGCTGAGAGAATAATTTATATATTCTTCCTTAGTGAAGCAGAAATTGTTATGTCTATATTTCCCCTGTACCCCTTTAACATATCAGCATAGGAATGTCACCAGTCTACTCATGATCAAAATATGAGATTAGGTTGACAAAAAAGGACTTACAAATTCAAATAAGGTGCGAGAGAAAAAATACTTCGGCGAGTTAGAAGTCATTCGTCTGCAAAGAAAGTTATTCCATTCAGGACCCCCTTTTTTTATTTACAGTGTAGCTACGTCATGCTTTTTTATTACAGCCACACTAAAACAACACAAAAATACAGGAAATAACGATCAACTGGTCAAATGTAAATCATTCAATGAAATTTCAATACTAAAATGATGATCCGTACACGTTATTATCTTTTATTTTGAATCAATTTTGTAGCAGATTTGTTATGGCTGTTCCGTTCATTTTACCTATGGCCGCTCGTCTGTGGAGAGTCTTATAGAAAGACATTTTTGTTATTATAATTGTATTTCAAGTTTACTTTGCATATAATAAATAATTAAAGAATGTTTTATTGAAATATATATCTTTTGGGTTTTTAAATATCAATTGATCTAGTTTTAAAACTTCCGGTGAAAAGATATTTGGCTATAATAGATACAGATGCGCCTCCTACAGATAGGACGAAAAATCGCACAGCCTACATTTAAAAGGAACTCGTCCTTTATTATGCATATGCAAAAGCTATCACGTTATCGGTAAGTTAATAAATAAGTACTCTTTAGACAAACACAAATCATAGCTGATACGTCTTACAGATTTAAGATCAATTAGTCTAGAAAATATAACGTAATTATTGACATTTGTAATATAAGTGTGTGTAAATTTATCAAAATTATTACAAAAAATGATTGAAAAAAATTAGATTAGGTCTCTTTGCTATTAGTGAGTAGTGAGTTTTTTCGAGCTCTGAAAATTACGATGTTTATTAGTTTTTGAGATTTATTTTGGGCTCGATTTTTCGGGCTATTCACAGAATATAATCTGGTATATCTTAGGAAATATTTTAATAGTAAATGTTTCCTGAATTAAATGCATTATTAACAATTCTGATGTGGCATCATGAAATCTAATGACGGAAAAAATGGCTGAAGTAGAAAGACATTTATCCATTCACCTCAACAAGGGAATTACTCATGACGAGATTTTGAGTGAAGTTGAGAAAAAGGTAGAATTAGACAATGTTGGTTCTGTGCAGTTCACGGAAACTGACTGTATAATTTCAGTGAAGGACTTGAATACGAAGGAAAAAATAATATCCGGTTAAATAACACTAAAAACAAGTCAGTAATTTTTTAGACATTGAAAAAACAATCACAAATGTAACCATCAAAGATTCTCCCTATGAGGTAAGCGACTTTTATATTGGCACACAAATGATGATGTATGAAGAAGTTATACCAGGATCAGTGCGTAGAGGGTAAGCATATAGAGAACGGTTCAAGGTATCTCCAAATCATAAAATGTGCCCAAACTTTACCCAATGGAACTGGCGTTGCTCGATCTGAAGTTAGGTTATTCGCAGACAAAAACCGAACTCAATGCTTACACTGTAAACAAACCAACCACCCATTCTACGCACATCGACATAAACCTACTTAGAAAATGCCATGCTATAATTGTAACGACATGGGCACTTAGCAAGAGACTGTTTAAGTGCAACAACTTGTTCATTTTATAAGCAGGAAGGACATATAAGGCGATATTTTGTGAGCTATATGAAACGGATCAACCACGTCGGAATGTTGGGAGCTATGACTCTGTGTTCGGTAATTGTGTTACTACCCTTAATTATTGAGGTCATATCACTACTGAACAAGACGAACAACAAATGTCACAAACAAATAATGTAGACAATACATCTGGTGATAGCAAAGACACAAGTACAGGGCTGTTAATATACTATTAGGTGCATGCATCGATTGATGATAAGGTTATACAAGCTTCTATATTGGGTGCAGCTCTAAACAAAATTGCATTTACAGGGCATTTTTTAAATTAGAAAATACAAACAGCAGATATAACAAAGTTGTTATGTGTTTGGGAACAAATGATGTGACCAAGTGTAATGATCATACTGATCAAGTGAATGTACTATTGACACAAGCTTTTGCTAAGGTAACAAATCACTTTCCCGACTCCTTGATTGGAATTTATGGTATATTTCCACGAAAAGGTACTGCCAATGACACAAATAAAGCAAATGCGACTACAACCAGTGTGAATAATTTTATCCGTAAACTGTGTATGAAACATCCAACAGCTGAATACAGTGACACAATCAGTGATTTATTAAATCAGCGCGCGATTGTTAAGTCAATGTTTGAAAAAAATTACTACCGTGGCGTACACATCGGTCTTGAAGGTTAAAAAATACTACAGGAAAAAAAAATCCGTGAATTTCTCAAGACACCAAATGACATATTTGAGTTGACAAATACTGATCGTAAAAGAAACTTAAGTGACATAGCAACGATACCCTCACCTACATTCGAAAGTAGGATCCGCAACTGAATATTGAAATAGAAACTTTATTTAAATTTTACTATACATTTTCTTTTATCTTATTAAAAAAAAACAGAATCAAGAACAAAAAATAAACAGACGGTAATTACTGGTTGAATGTATCATTATTTTTGCTATTATTTTCATTGTGCATAATGATATCCAATCCTTTACAATGTGTAGCCTTAAACTGTAAAGGGACCGAAATGCCGAGCGGAATACTAAGATGCAATTCTGCATGTGAAGTAACAGAAATGTGTAAAATAAATAATTTTTATTATGCAGGATAGCAAATAAGTTGCAATGTTCCAAATAATAAAATACTACAATGTTTTATCCAAATCAAACAACCTGCATAATCCCAGTGTTTAGAAATGAATTATGATATCAATAATAATGTGCATTAATCAATAATGTGATTCCAATTTTAGGGCGGGTTTGGGCTAAACATACTTTATGGAAGCCACCACCTTCAAGTAAAATGTGTAACGGAATTCACCGTCTTTATACACTGGTAATACTGGAGGATGTGTAATCAAATGCTTAAAAATAGCTCAACTTAAAATGTAAATAAAATTCACAGTACCAAATGTGAAATTAACATGTTAGGAGAACGAACACAACCGCTCTCTAGGACAGTTGAATTTCAACTAACCAACTTGTTTACGTTGGTTGCTGCTATGTCGTAGCAAGGTTAATTTCCCGTAATTACCAGTATTTCGCGGATCTCAGGTAAACGTTAATTTCACTAACATACATACAAAATAATAAATCATTAATGATAAATAACTATATTTAATGGCAAAAGTATTTCAATATGTAAACACGGAATTTATTTCCGTGTTGTAAAAATAACTTTGTTGCGCATCATGATAGATTAATCTGACGTGAAAAATAGAACCGCAAGTTGGCGGAAAATGTAAACATTGCCGATGTTTTCCTGAAACCATGGTAAATAAACGTAAGCATGATTGAATTATGGTTCCAAAGAATCTGTATAATAGAAATAAGAATGACCTTTACTCTTATATACACGACGGATCATATTTACGAGACAATTCGCGTTTTCAAATTAGGTTCATCTAAAAACCACCAAAAATATTACCTACTCAAATAAAATTTAATGCTGAGGACTTCTCCCCCTTTAAGCATTACATTAGTTTCAAACTTTTGAAAGGAAATAAAATAATAAATATCAGAATTAAAAATCTGATCAAATCTACACTACTTATTCAATTTAAGTAGTAATCAACAAAATGCTGCCAACTGATGCAATATATACACACTATGAAACATCAATAAATAGAGTGCTGAAGACTTCACCTCCTTTAAGCACTGAAATAAGCATATCGAATGTACCAACATTTTCATTATATTGTGTATTACACTTAATAAAAATAAATTTTACAATAAATGCAAAAAATGAAGAAAGTCACAACTAAAACAGTTTCTTTGCTACACATTTCTTTTTCTTTTCACAGGGTTCATCGTTCCCCTTGTCCGCTTCAATAAACATACACCTCCTCATTCTTTCCCAATTCATATTGCCGTCTCTCAATTTTCTCCTTAAAATTTCTAAATTATTGTCTGCATGTCTAATTTCTCTTTCTAAACATCTAATTTTACTATTTGATGTTTAAGTGTAATGTGCTCCCCTTTCTTCTTGGTATTAGCATCTTCTTTTCTAGCTATGAAGTTTGCAAATTTTTAAAGCTCCACTTGGTGCGTACATTTCATGACATTCATTTCTGCGTTAGACTTCTACTACTTTCATAAGTGTTATCCGTTTGACATGAATTGTCTATATGATCAAATTCTACACTTTCCTCAATAATATCTAACACGGATTCATGTACAAGTTCAGTTTTCTCAAGTACTGCATCACATGTTGATATATTGCTGCCTAACTTTACAAAATATGGCTTTGTAGATTTTATCAGAAATATCTTATCATCAGTGTTGCAATCCTGTAGTTGCATGTGCGGTCTGTAAGTTGAACAGTGACGTTCTAGCGTACGGAAAGCACTGGTTCTTAAGCGACAAAGAGAGCAAAGGAATAGTACTTGTTCTTCATCTTTGTGGTTCATGATTACGTACCATATTATTTCTCTTTTTCCACCTTCAACGAAACAATCCGTCCAATTGCATCTGTAAACATCTGACATTGTGCTGAAAATACAATTTATACAAATTCTCAGGACCTATAGAATTATACAAAATTTACTGACGGCAGGTACCCTTGATTTGATTTGGTTTCAATGTTAGTTATGTATAGCATTAACCCTAGCTGGAGCATCATCTGACTTGTACAACATCAGCCTATCATGGTGGACATTTTCATTTTTTCTACAATTCTGAATTTTATGCAAAACTGGATTCAGAATTTCTTTCACGACAAAGGGACAAGACCATTTTTCTTAATTTTTATACAAAAAATATTGTATTTGTAAACCAGAGATCCAACAGGAAACTCATCCTGTGACAAACGAGTGTCATAATTTCTTTTCTGACATACAGCAGAATCATTTAAATGTTTCCCTGCCAAATGAAAAATATCTGCAAGCTTATCTCTCACCTCAGAAACATAAGAGACTTGGTCAACTCCATCAACACGGGGTAAAGGGAAAATCAACTGATTAGTAATATAGACTTCTCTTCCAAGCTTTAGCATATTTGGGGTATAACCTGTTGAGGGGTGAAGGGTGATTCTGTAAGCAGACATCAAAATTTCAATGTGTGAATCGCAATTACTGGCATTTTCATTAACAAAACTACGAATCATTTTTTCAATATACTATTGAATTTCTCTATGATTCCATTAAAACGGGTCTATATGAAATTGTTCTGGTTTTATTGACTTCAAAAAGTTTATAGATCTCAGAAAACAGAGAACTTTCAAAATTCTTCCCTTGATCAGAATGAATATATAAAGGGGTTTCATAACGAGCAATAAATGCGTGAACCAATTCCACAGCAATGGTCTCATCTTGTTGGTTCGGAAGTGGCAGCGGTTCCATCCAACGAGTAAAATGGTTTCCTATCACTAAAATATATATGTTGTTATTTTTACTCTTAGGTAAAGGACAAATAACATCAAAACCAATCCTGTCCAGAGGATGACCAACCAAATAATTCTGCAAAGCAGCTCTGTGTTTATTATTCAGAGAGTTAAATATATAACAAACAGTACAAGATTTAACATGAAATTTAACATCTTCAGACAGATAATATGAACATTAACCTAAATATTTTTGAACTTCCTTAACTTTTCAGGAGTTTTCCAATTTTTCACTGACTCAATCACCTTAGGGTAAGGTTTAATTCCATTTTGACATACAACATGTCCTAAGTAAACAGCCTCGTCCTTAAGAACTTCAGATTTAGATGGTTTCAATTTTAAACCAGCATTTTTCAATTTAGATAAAACTTCATTCATTTTATGAAAATGGTCAACAAGATTCGAACTATACAAAATTATATCATCTAAATAGATGAGTAGGGTTTTCCATTGCATTCCCCGAAAGGTCATCTCCATACACATTTGCAACGTAGGAATTTGAAGGGGCATTGCATAAACCAAATGACATCTTAGTATACTAAAATAAAACATATTTGGTAATAAAAGCTGTTTGGAGTTGCCAATAACCAGACTGTAAATCCATTACAGAGAAAACGGACGCATTAGCCAGACAACCGAGAAAAATTGAAATGTTTGCCAAGGTGTAAGCGTCTTATACAGCACAATCATTAAGTCATCTATAATCAATGCACAATCGCAAAAAATATTATTTTTCCCTAATAAACAAAAAGGAGAAGCCCAACTAGATTTAGACGGCTTAACGACACCAGTTTCAATTTTATCTTTGAGATATTTCTCCTCCTCGTCTTCAAAATCTTCTTAAAGGCCCCATCCGTATCAAGTTTATGGGTTCTCATAGAACAAGTACCTACATCCAATTTATTCCTAGCAAAAGCATAATTATTTTGCAACAAAACCTCTGCAAATTTAACATTATGTTTATGGCTTATGAGTTTTTCTGAACTTTTTTCATACAGATTTACAAGATGATCAGGTAACTTAGGAATTTCGGCCGATTCTCTCTCATTGCCTACATTGTTTACACTCACGACAATCTGTTTAGGTATCAATGGAATACATGTTTGATCCCTGTTAAAATCAATTGACTTGATATCAGTAATTGTTAAATTAAATGTAGTGTCAGATAACTCTTCACTCGAAAAGTGTTCAATGTGAGTGACAGGATGTAATTCCCCAAGCAAATATTTTTTCTTGATTTTAACAAGAAATCTTTCTAAAATAACTACTGTGATAGACATTGTGTCTTTGTAGGGGACAACTAAACATCTAGCAATTTATATGTTTCTATCATCCTCAACAACTGGCTCAATGCTACAATACCTAGTATGTAACGTATCATAATTTATACTATGACTAGCTAAAATATCCTCACTATTCGGTGGAACAGTGACTGTTTCCTTCAATAAAACTATGGTCACCTGGTCTGTTTTACCAATTAACTCAAAATCAATCCACTCCCCTAAAACTTTCAATCCTCTTCTGGTATTAATAGTTATATCCTTGTCGTTAATGACATAACAATTTAACAAAAGATCATCACAATAGGTTGAACATAAATGAGCCATTCAAATTTAAGCAAACCAATTTTAATTTTAACATCAGCAACACTCGAAGTGGTCATTTTCCTCCCAGCATCTGCTACAACCAAATATATGTTAGCCTTTCAAAGACAGGGACGCCTCTCTTCAGGAATACAAAAATACGTTGCCTCACTCATAACCGTTACCTCGGCACCAGTGTCTACAGCAGCTTTATCCACCTGGCCATTAGTAATCCATGGTATTTTCAATGTCACAACCCTTACAATATTGATTGTTTGATTGATGTTTTGCAATTTTTCAGCTATAATCAGGACGAGAATAATTTAAATGCCACGGGACTGGAATCAAGGAAATGTGATGGGTAGGGACGAAGAATTTTGCCAGTGCAACAGGTATCCTATGGATCACTCATCCTGCGCATAATTCTTATAATGAGCTCCTACACTGGGTTCCTTAACGTGCGAAGAAAGTGGCAATCACTCAACACGGGACCTCGGTTTTATTTACGTCTCATCCAACGGACGGGTTGGTTGTCAATTTATTCATCCCGCACAACTGACGGACGCCCCTTCAAGCCGAAGAAGCTCTCGGTCCCATTTCTATACCCACGGGGTTATTGATAACAATATCAACAACACTTAATTCATATCATCATTATTAACAGGACAACAACTAATGTCATGTTTTATCATTCTGTTTATATGATGAATTATTGCAGTGGCTATTGTTGTAGTCAAAAATATTCATTGAGTTAGTGTGTTGTGCCATCTGCTCATTACCCTCATTTATGTATGTACCATGTACTCGAGTTTACCTGGAAATTAATGTTTGGTTGTTCAACATTATTCTGTCTCTTACTTATCTCCTGCCTCAAATTATCTATCTCTGTATTAGCCCTACAAAGCTCACCTTGAAGTTTTATATTCAGTTTTGTGTACTCACTTAGCTCATTATGCGACCGTGAATTCTGTATGCGCATATCTTCAAGTTGCTCTTCCTAAAATGAACGCTCATTTCTGGTATCTACTAACTGTTTCATTGTATTATTAAATTCTATTTTTGTGTCTCTGAGCACATTTTCAGCTTCATTCATTTACCTGTAGTGTACTCATGTTTTGTACTCATCTCAACTAATTGTAGATTGAGTTCTGTGATCTGCTGTTCCCTCGTGTTCTTATATTGTGTTACCTTATTAGCTTCGCTTGTGCTACATGCTTTTTCTAGTGCACTATCACTGTTATGTCCGTTTTCTAAAATATCCATTTGTACCTCATTTACCAATTTTGTTGGGGATTTGAGCTATGATAATTATATACAAAATTATCTGATCTTTTCTCAACTTCATCAATTTCTATTAAATCATGTCCATTCCCCCCTTCAACATTTGGGAGTGGGTCAAAACATGGAGGGAACCGGAATGGGGTACATAATCATGCATGAGGTATCTTACTTCGCAGACTTCAAATTAAGCAAAACAAATATACTCTTCAAAATACATGTAGCATTCACTACTGTGTATGCACCTGAACTATTCAGTTCTAGGATACAGAAAAACTATCAGTCAAATTTAACACTCATCTAAACGAATTCCCATTCAAGCAAAGATATATTACATCAAACTATTGATTTATTCAGCAATAAACAAATAACATGCAGCAAGCACTTCCAATAATCAATACACTAAGACCAATACACATATAAAACTTCAATAATCTCGCGAAATGGGCAAGTCGACGCCACCAATTGCAAAGAGACCGAAATTCCGAACTGAATACTAAGACAAAATTCGTGGAGGCTGCATATGAAGTAACACAATTGTGTAAAATAAATAATGTTTATTTTGCAGGATAGCAAATAACTTTCGCTGTTCCAAATAATAAAATACTACAATGTTTTATCCAAATCAAAGAACCTGCATAATCTCAGTGTTTAGAAATGAATAATAATATCAATAATAATGTGAATTACTCAATAATGTGATTCCAATTTTAGGGCGGGTTTGGGCAAAAAATACTTTACGGAAACCACCACCTGCAAGTAAAATGTGTAACAGAATATACCGTCTTTATACACTGGTAATACTGGAAGATGTGTAATAAAATGCTTAAAAATGGCTTACTTTAAATTCTAATATGACGTCCTTCATTGGCTATATAAATAATACAGTGATAAAATTCACGATATATTTTAATTCGCTCATGCGTATTGACGAACAAATTACAAACATAATTCCTTAGTGAATGTATGTATTCATACAGCACTGTGGTGCATAACAAACATAAACATGCCCGTATTGTTTTTACCTATATTTTTCCTAAATAAATACTTAAGACAACCATCAATGGACTTTGACTTTTGCAATTTAACATCTTTCGGAAGTCGTTTACATGGAACGCAATTGACATTGAAAGATATGGTTACTGATTTATGTTTAAGATTGTGTGAGCATTTTGCTTGTTTAAGTTGCTAAATTCAAAATGCCATTAAATTAGAAAATATCAGTAACTTCATAGCATCACAGTCTATTTATACATACAAGAACACAACTGTAAACTGTAAAACATGAAGGCTAGTGAATTTTGTTATGAAATGCACTTCCATTACCGACTTCCACTTCAAAAAATAAGTTAGATTTTTCCTATTAGAATCGAAATAATTCATGGAAACCATAGTTTGTATCACGTTTTAACATGGGTAACATTATTTTCGTTGCATTTAATCCCTCGCTCACGCTCGGGATAAAATTTGTACAAAAATAATGTTACCCATGTTAAACCTGTATACAAACTCTTGCTTCCATGAATTATTTCTTAAATAATTGCTACTTGTGAGAATGATTACTAATTTATACTTGATTTTTGATTTGACTTTTGGTTTTTTAACGCAACTTTCTACAATATTTCAGCTATATCATGGCGACCAGTTTTAGTGGTGGAGGAAGCCGGAGTACCCGGAGAGAACCACCGATAATGGGCAAACAACTGGTAAACTTTATCACCTGCGGCTGCGAGTCGAGTGGACACTTTTTGTACTAATTAATCAATCCGAAAACAACGAGCCCAATAACAAGAATACAAATCAATCAGAGTTCACTTATTGAACGAAAAGGGATATATAGTAAGATTTCGGAAATAAATAAAAACAAGCAATATATTTTATATGTATTCCAATTGATATAGATATTTATTATATAGATAGGTGTGAATTATGGAGATTTTTCCGTGAAATAAATTTCGATATTTCACATGTTTTTTCCCGCCAGAACTACTTTTTGACAACTATAAGTTTAGTGGTTACGTCCCATGTTGTGCTACGGTGAATACAAACATGATTGTAATCTGAAACAATTAAACAAATGAAAATAAAGTTTTAGTACTTTTATAAATGATTTTAATTGAATCATTTTATTAATACATTTAAATCAAACATTTGCTTATTCTAAATCGAATCATTTCTCTAGCATAACACAACCGATTTAAAAATAAACAAACAACGACAATGTTAAAAGGGCATTGTAGATTGTCAGTTTCCTAATTCCTTTCACCACCCCTTTTCAATAAAAAATCGTCTGCTTCGAACAATCTTAAAATAAAAAAAAACAACAAAATATCTGATCATTTAAACGCATATACGGCAGCTGTAGTCTCCAAATTTTTAGAAGAACATTTTTTGACTTGGAAAATGTGGAAACGCCAGAATTTAATATTCTAGATGTCCAAGCAAATGTTCCAAATTCCCCTGACAATACAAATTAAAATGTATATTAAACTAAAACCCAGCCGGGTCGATTTCAGAACGTTTCATTCGAGGAAATTGATTCATTCCTTAGTTCGAATTATGTTACACTTGAAATACACACGACTCGGACAATAATAACACATCGTGCCTGGTTCCTCAGATAAATCGGACTGACATTAGTCACAATTGCAATGAATTTTTCCACAACAAATTTACAAATCCGCCCATTTTCAAATAAATTTCAGAAACTCGTCCTTCATTTAAATTTCCATTTTTTTCATCGAAGCGACAACACTTGACTTGTTTGAATGTGTGGCCATATTGATTACACACTATCATTGCTCGTAGATTCATATGCCTGGATTGAAATATACACATTAAATAAACTAACATAAACGAAATTTTGGAAGTCTATATAATAAACAGTATAACTTGCTTAATCCTTATGCGTACTTCGGTCGCTCATGGTCTTATTTTGATATTCATAATCTACGATTAGTTATACTATATATATATATCTATATATATATCTATAGTAGTAGTATAGAAGAGGTTTTCAGTTATCATTTGTGGTGGAGCAATGTGGTGGAGCTACCGGAAGTGACGTCATTCCCCCCCCC
>MJUT01014521.1:80958-142827 GCA_002080005.1 Gigantidas platifrons | reverse complement strand
TTCCGTATGGTCTTTTTTTATCATTTACAATACACCTATTATGTGTCGGATAGTTCCGAATGGTCTTTTGTATTTTCCATATATTTTCACTCTTCAACCTACTTTTCTTCCATATTTTCCAAATCTTATCACTATTCAACTTGCTTTTCTTCTGTATTGTCCATATCTTTTCACATTTCAACTTACTTTTCTTCCATATTTTCCCTATATATATATATATATATAGATATATATATAAAAGCTTGTCGTTCAAGCGAAATATCCGTCAATTTGATTATAATTATTGTCTTTTTGTAGACTTATAGTTTTTGTTATATTTTAACATCTTTATTGATGTTGTTGTGCTACATTTTAGACGTTTTTTCTATTATCTTTGTTTGTTTGCACAAAATCGTTAGCACTTGTTTCCGATCCGACATCCTGTAGGTTCTATACGTTGGCTACTTTTTCAGACGTTTATATATATATACATATATATATGTATATATATATATACAACGTCTGAAAAACCAGTCAACGATCAATCTTACGGGATGTTGGATCGTTAAGGTATAACGATACTATACAAGTAAAAACAATATATACATCTAAAATGGTTTGTAAAGCAACACCAAGTACAAAAACAAAGTGTTAAATAATTAACCTCTTCGTTGTAAGACAAAATGTTTGTCTCACCGAGGGACGTTATCAATGTTATCAATGTCTAAGGTATTAAAATTACGAAACTATATGGTGGCTTACTTTCAAAAAAGTTTTTGACGGTCCATGGTATAGTCTGTATCAAAATGGACTGTCAAAAATATTACTTGTCAAAAACGGTATGATACCCAAACTCATTCAAAATAACGGCCCACCAAAGTGTGGAATATATACTTTGGGCCAATTGATCAAACTATATGTTCTAATGGGACTGGGGGCGACCAACAGAAATAGGAGTCAAGAAAGGATATTATTTTTCTCATTGATTCCATTCGGTGATAAGGTCTTAAGTTTTCTAATCCAGAAACTTTCCCTTTTCTTTCTGCTTTTACCATTCCACTCGGGGTTATGGTCAATTATGGTGACCTTCAGTTTGCCGAAAGAATCATGTGGCCCTTCGATCTGAGATATCTGCTGAGAGCAAGGTCAGGTTTGAAATTATGTGTGTGTATAGTAGTTTATAATGAATGTGGTAGTGGTCAGTATTCATAATTATTGACGGTGGAATTGTATGAGTGTGTATTAGCTTATAGCGATTGCCTGTAGATTTATGCGCGTGTTCAGTAGTTTATGGTGAATGGTCGGTGGAACATTGTTCCTCTTCAGCAGTTAATAGTGATTGTCGGTGGAATTGCGTTCTTGTTCATTACTTTATAGTCAATGTCGGTGAAATTGTGTGAGTGTGTTCAACGGATTGCGTGTCTATTATTTCATAGTAATTGTCGGCGGAATGGTGTTCTTGTTTAGTAGTTTATAATGATTGACGGTGGAATTATGTGCATGTTTAGTAGTTTATAGTGCATTTCGTTGGAATTATCTGCGTGGATAGTAGTTTATAATGTCGGTATAATTGCGGTAGTGTTCAGTATTCATAATTATTGTCGATGAAATTGTATGCGTGTTTATTAGTATATATCGATTGCTGGTGGATTTGTTTGCGTGTTCAGTAGTTCATAGTGAACGGTCGGTGGATCATTGTTCGTGTTCAGCAGTTAATAGTGATTGTCAATGGAATTGTGTTCGCGTTCAGTAGTGTATAGTGAATGTCGGTGGAATTGTGTGCGTATTCAGCAGTTTATAGTGATCGTCGGTGAATTTTTTGCGTGTTTATTAGGTCATTGTAATTATCAGCGGAAATGTGTTTTTTCTTAGTAGTTTATAATACTTGATGGTATAATTGAGGTGTGCGTGTTCAGTCGTTTTTAGTGATTGTCTGTGGAATTATGTGCGTGTATAGTAGTTGATAATGAATGTCGGTGGAATTGCGGTATTGTAGAGAATTTCATAATGATTGTCAGTAGAATTGTATCCGTGTTTATTAGCTTATAGCAATTGTCGGTGGCTTTGTGTGGGTGTTCACTAGTTCATAGTGAACTATCGGTGGAACATTGTTTGTGTTCAGTAGTTAATACTGATTGTCGGTGGAATTACATTCGTGTTGAGTAGCTTAAAATGATTGACGGTGGAATTGTGTGCATGCTTTGTAGTTGATAATGATTGTCAGTGGAATTGTGTGCGTGGTTAGTAGTTGATAGTGATTGCCGGTGCAATTGTGTGTCTGTTCAATCGTTTATAAAGATTGACGGTGGAATTGTGTGCTCGTTCAGTGGTTTATGTTTATTGTCGGTGGTATGGCGGTAGGGTTCAATAGCGTATGATTGTCGGTGGCATTGTGGTAGTGTCCAGTAGCATACAATGATTGTCGGTGCAATTGCGGTAATATTTATTAATGGATAATGAATGTCGGTGGAATTGCGTTGCTCAGTCGTCTTTCTAGCTTGCATGCCGGCAAGCCCAAGTTTTATATCAAAAGATCGAGGAAGATTATACATTGATGTCCCCTGCAAAAGGGAGATATGAATATATGTTTACCCGACAAAAGTCATATTTCACGAGAACAACGCCCGAGTGAAATATGACTATTTCGAGAGTGAACAAATTCAAGGGAATTAATGCTTTATTCCACCAGGCCAACGTTTTAGTGAATTCTGCATAGCTTCTTTCAAACTTCCTTCTTGGTTTTGTGATGTTGGTATTATATTGTAATGCAACTGAAATTAACAACTTATATCTCCACAATAAACTGACGAAAACACTTTACTGCGGCTGCACATCTCCGATTGGTATTAATTGAGTCCTTGTTTTACAAAATTTCTTCAATTTCATTGTCCTATCCCAAATGAAGTCTTTTGGCCATCTTTGTTTTCAAAATTATTTTTTCGGAACATCTCTGCAGTTATCTTATCTAACATGAAATACAGTTATATGAGTAGTAGGGTGTGACACATTTTATGCACCCCAAAAACCCGTTGAGGGATGGAGGGACCCATATACGGGTAGTCCCCGCCCCTATGCCCTATTAGGGAATAGCCCCACCCCTGCAACTGACGTCACAAAAATTTGAAATGCATATATGGTCATGACGACGTCGCAGTATGACGCATGGTAAACAAATTCCCCGCACCCTCGATGCAATATGATTCATCACATTCCGCCGTACCGAATGTACGATGACTAAAAACGGAAGGGTAACATCCATATTGATATGTTTTAACTAATTAAAACCCAACCCCGGATCCGACGTCACAAAAATAATAATTTCAAAATTTCAAAATTCCAAAAAAAAAAAACATAATTTAGTCACGTACGTGACTTTAGTTTTTGTACATTTACAATCCCCGTGTCAAAAGTACTAAAATATTTTTCGAGAATCAATCAATTCATATATACCCGCTCCCCTTTTCACTTTTACAGATTCAAATGAAAACCATGACCTCGGTTAACCCTGACACAACAATACACTGACCGCGACCTATCAGTTTCACAACACACGCAGTGGCGTACAATGAAAACATTCCAGTGTGTAACAATCAGCGATATACATCACTCAACAAGACATTATTTTATATAATTCGATCACTGCTTTCAATAATTCTCGAGGAAATAATAATATTAACTATCATTAAAGATTTATCTGAATAATAATCAAATTTGTCTTAAATATAAACATACGCTATGATACACAAACACATCAAGATATGTGTATAGTAATCCAAGTAACTGACTACACGCGCTACAGTCATATGTTTTTAATTCATCGTATGATAACAAGTTTAATCTACACACGGAAAACAGACATATCAAATATCCATAGCACGCACTGACCATTAATCTTGACCCGAAATGATAAATACTCATATACTATAAACACATGTCAGTATCAACCTCAACAGATATACTAATTGAAGAGCGTTGATGTTTCTATTGATAAATGTCTTTAATTGTGTGTTAATCCATGATCATAAGTACTAATTACTGTTTAGAATAATAACGCGTAAAAACAGAGCCTGACATTAGAAAACTTTTTGTATTATCACTCTCTCTCTCTCTCTCTCTCTCTCTCTCTCTCTCTCAATGTATATATATATATATATAAATAAAAACAAATTTTTAACGCTTGTTTCCGAATCCGACATCTAGTAGGTTCATGCGTTGGCTACTTAATTTCCAGACGTTTATTTAGTATATTTCTCGAGTGAGCCTGTATTATGTTTTCGAATGTAATCCGTAAGGACCTATATTCATGAATCACAACTATTATGTGAAAGAACTAAGAATTATCAAACAAAAGCTAATTGTAATACGGGAGTTCGGAGTTAGAAATACTTTTGTGAAGGAGGTTAAATAGTACTGTTTATATTTCGCGCCGTTGGAAGTTCATTCATAATGGCGGGTTTTACTCTGTATTATGGTCCTTTGAAATAAACATTGATGCAGGGAAATATGTTAACAAAATAATACTCACATCTATTTATGTATTCTTTCTGATATGACAAATAATAATTAACTTGTCTGTATATTATGTTACTGTAAATTTGACATTGACACAGGTAAGAAACCTTCTCAAAAGTATTCTTCTTTTAATGTGACAAATACACTCATAAAATGTCAATTATTTTCAATAAATATAGTCTGCTCATTATTTTTTCATAAAGCATTTAATTTTACACCTGCAATGTTCAGTGTCATCTACGGTAACTAAATTTGAACATTCTCATTACATTCGATGCGGCGATACTGCACAATAGAGCAAAGTTTCTTGATATGCAGTTTCAGCTTCTGCTGAATAATCTTTAACTAGCCAGGCAATGATCAGTGATAACATAGAGTATGACATTAACACGCAACCACTAGCCATAAGGTATATAAGGGAAAGTTTTTGCTCTGCTTATTATGACAGCTATTTGCAACAAAGGACCGCAGTCATTTAAAAAAATGTTCGGAAATGAGACTCAGATGTACACCTTATGTACTCTTAAGAGCAAAGATATAGACACGGGGCATAACTCTTCAGCTAACTCCGAACTGTCGTATTTACAATCATATCTAGAAAAAGAATTTGGATGTTACTTGGCGGGGAAGAAAGTACCATAAAGGATTCAAAATCTAAGCAACGCCTCAGACTCCTGATACCAAAACTAAACACTTTTCGAATATAATCCGTATTAACCTATATACATGGATTACTACTTTTATTTCAAGTACTCTTAAAGGCAAAGCGCTAGACACGGGACATAACTCTTCACCTAACTCCGAACTGTCGTATTTACCATCATATAAAAATTATATAAAACATGTTTTACGGTACTTGTCGGTGAACAAAGTACCAAAGAAAAAAAAGGAACCAAACTAACAACTTTTCGAATATAATCCGTATTAAACTATATTCATGGATTACATCTTTTGTTTCAAAGATCTATGAAATATTAAACAAAATCTAATTGGAATCTATTGAAATTGACCATCATATAAAAATGCATAAACAAATCTTTGAAGCTACTTTTCATCACAAACTCTCACGTACCATCCATCCTTAAAGATAAGTGCAGGCATCGTCCGCCACCATTGCAAAGAAATTGAAAAAAAATGTGAAACGCTGACCAAGTTGTTCCCTGAACCACCCGTTGTAGCGTTCCGGCGACCTAAAAGCATTAATGATACACTGGTCAGAGCTGCGGTAACTCGACCTTCATCAACTGTCGGCCAGTCTAAACCATGTGGTGAGAAGTGTTGCAAGTGCTGTCCCTATTTGCAACGCACACACGTGTTCCATAGTAAGAACACAGGAAAGGAGTATCCGATCTTTTGCAATTTCAATTGCAAAACATCTAATGTGGTTTACCTGCTTGACTGTCATGTCTTCGGGTCCCAATACGTAGGAGACAGTATCAAATTATTCAACAACAGAATAAATGGAAACAGAACTGACCTTGCGAAAAAGACGCTCTTTCCCGTGAGTCAACACTTTGTGTCGCCGGGGCATTCATTAGATGACTTTGGTAGATCCAAAATTTATAGCATTGACCACAATCTGGAGAGAGAATCAAATACCAAAAGAGAGTATTTGGATCCGAGAGTTACAAACATTACATCCTGATGGCATAAACAAAAAGTCCTAAATCTTATATTGTTATTTAAATTGATAACCAGTGCCTGGTCCTTATCTAGTTGGTAAATTTCATCATTACATTTTCTCAATATTTTTCATATTGTTTATAAATTAGTGTACATATATATTTTAATAATACAAAGTTCAATATTATGATTTTTACGTCACGATAGCTAGTTGGTAAATTGCATTACATGTTCTCATTGATTTCATATTCTCTATAAATTATTGTACATATATACTTAAATAATATACAGTATACAGTTCAAGATTATGATTTTAAAGTCACGATAGCTGATGGTCACGTGACATTTTTTTTTCAAATCAGGTTACAGACGCTGATGAAGCTTGTCGGTCAAGGAAATATCCGTCAATTTGATTATATGTATAGTCTTTCTGTAGACTGATCGTTATTTTTGTTATATTTGAGGACCTTGGTAACCCGGGTGACGTCCTAGACGGTGTGTTGTCCTTAATTTCGTTATTCATAAGTGCTTAAGTAAACTTACGAAGTAACACTATAAATACAAAAGACATTTATTTTGCACTTAGGATATATCTGCTATATTTGATAGAACATTGTCATTACATTGCATAAGCTATATTAACCCTGCAACGTTTTATTTGAATATATCTGCTACATTTGATAGACATTATTTTGTTCTTAGGATATCTCTGCTACATTTGGCAGACATCATTTTGTTCTAAAGGTGCATCTGCTATATTTGATAGATGTTATATTGCTCTTATAATATATCTGCTACATTTGATAGACGTTATTTTGTTCTTATGATATCACTTCTGAATTTGATAGCCGCTATTTTGTTCTTTAGACTATATCTGCTGTATTTGATAGACGTTATTTTGTTCTTAATATATCTCTGCTACATTTGATAGACTTTATTTTGTTCTTAAGATATATCTGCAACATTTGATATACGTTTTTTTGTTCTTAGAATATCTCTGCTACATTTGATAGATGTTATATTGCTATTATAATATATCTGTTACATTTGATAGACGTTATATTGTTCTTAGGATAGCACTCCTGTTTTTGATAGCCGCTATTTTGTTCTTTAGACTATATCTGCTGCATTTGATATACGTTATTTTGTTCTTAATATATCTCTGCTACATTTGATATGCGTTGTTTTGTTCTTAGAATATATCTGCTACACTTGAAATACGGTCTATTGTTCTTATTATATATCAGCACAATTTGATAGATATTATTTTATTTTTATGATACATCTGCTACATATGATAGACGTTATTTTGTTATAAAGATGTATCTGCTACATTTGATAGATGTTATATTGCTATTCTAATAGCTCTGTTACATTTGATAGACATTAATTTGCTCCTAAGATATATCTGGTACATTTGATAGCTGTTATTTTATTCTTAAGATATGTCAGCTACACTTGATATACGGTATACTGTTCTTCAGATATATCTGCTACATATGCTAGACGTTATATTGGTCTTAATATATCTTTGCTACATTTGATCAACGTTAATTTGTTTTAAAATAGCTTTGCTACATTTGCGAAACGCTATTTTTCTCTTCAGATATCTCTGCTACATTTGATATACGTTATATTGTTCTGAAAATATCGCTGCTACATTTAATATACGTTAATTTGTTTCTAAGATTGCTTTGCTACATTTGACAAACGTTATTTTGTTCTTAAGATATATCTGATACATATGATATACGTTATTTTGTTCTTAGGATATCTCTACTACATTTGATAGCTATTATTTTGTTCTTAAGACAGCTCTGATACAGTTGATATACATTGTTTTTGTCCTTATGATATCTCTGCTACATTTGATTTACTTTATTTTACTCTTAGATATTTTTATAGTTGTTGTTTTGTTCTTAGGATATATCTACTATATTTCGTTCTTATGATATCACTTCTGTTTTTGATAGACGATATTTTGTTCTTAGGATATCACTTCTGTTTTTGATAGACGTCATTTTGTTCTTAGGATATCACTTCTGTTTTTACAGACGCTTTTTTTTTCATAATATCTGCTACATTTGACAGACGTTGTTTTGTTCTTAGGATATCTCTGCTATATTTGATCAACGTTATTTTTTTCTTAAGATATTTCTACTATAATTGATAGACGTTATGTTATTCTTAGGATATCTCTGTTGTTTGTACATTTTCGTTTTGCCATGGTGTTTTCTGTCCTCCGATGTACTGATTCTTATTACCCCTTTGGTATCTCAATACTCTTTTTCCAATCCAATTTCGTTTTGGCAATATATATATCCTTTAGTTGTAGTTGTGTTATTTTGCTTTGTTTTATTTTGTTTTGTTTTTAAGATAAATAGCAATTACTTTTTCCTCAAACTATTAGTGAGTGTATCTAATGAGAAACAGGAGGTGATTAACCTCCGAGAACACGTGTGTTTAACACATGTGTTTTCTTGGTACAGTTCGTGTTGCTAGTCATTTGGTTTATGTGTTGTGTTTTTGTTTTGTTTTTTTCTTGATCATGTGTCTTATGTCTAATATTACCCATGTATCTGGAATTTACGCTATTGCAGAAGATATACTGTCATGTATCGTCAAAAGAGTTTACATTTGCTAAGAACTGTCAACCACCCCTGAACAACCGCGTTTAATACGGATTTTAGTGTGGTTCGTGTAGACCAATCATTAGTGTTATGTGTAGTGTTTGCTATATCATTGTTTGTCCATTTGTTCTTTTCATTTTGGATATTGTGTTGTCTGTCCCTCTTCGATTTACGGCTTCGCTCTGATTACGCCTTTGGTTTCTTCACAAAGTACATATAAAAAGTGAGTTCACATAAGTCGTCTACATGTTTTGTTTGTGATGCAAATATAAAGCAATTGCCATTATTCTGTTTAGATATAGGTTTCATTTATGGTGTTTGACGCCACTTTCAACAATATTTCAGCTGTGTCGTGGCGGTTCGTTCTTTGGGTGTAGAAAACTGGAGTGCCCGGACAAAACCACCGACCTGTCGCAAGTTACGTACAAACTGTATCACTTAATGTGTTATCGAATACATCTCGCCATGAACGGGGTCCGCACTCACACGTTTAGTGTTGATAGGTACTGGTTGCCTAGATAGTTGCGAATCCATCTACCATGCAATAGCGACCACGACGGCATCAAATTACAGACGTATAAAAATGTTATCACGAACCGATAGGTAACATAATCTGGTAGAACAAGTGCATGTTAAGATGTATGGATTCAAAATCAATTCAGTTTAGATAAATGGAAACAGTTTACGCAGATATTTCCTATATCATGCTAACATAATTTGGTCTAATGTATAGTATTCAAGATTAATGACGTTCTTTGTAATATTGCTGTTCACACTGATTTGTGTGAATGTTGACATTTTACTCTATCATGAAAAACACGCGCATGGCCATATGATTTAGCTAAGATGAGAGGTTTGGGACCATGAAGCTATATTAACCCTGAACCGTTTTATTAAAGTTCCTGAACCAAGCTAAAAATATGAGGGATTATATATGTGTGTGCTTAGGGCATCGCATTTTCCTCTTTCTACGATTTTTCTATGGAATTTTTGAATTGTTTCGACAATATATCTCTCTTAACTCTGGACAGAAATCTAACGAGGAATATTCATTAAACAACAATAGCTTGAATCGAACATCACCGTATATGAGTACAAGTATAATGCATGCTTGATGTTCAATAGATAACGATGTGTTGTAGAAAAGCTAAGTGTTTTAGTGAGTAAATGTTATTTAATGATGTGTTCATTGTGTCACAAATTATGTGATCGTTATATTAACCCTATTAAATGTAATATGTTGCTTTTTTTAAATATTTTTAATGATTTTTTTTTAATATTAAAATGTTGTTGACATTCATGTGGTGATTAAAATGATGTAATGTGCTTGGAGGAATCAAGCCAAAAGGCCAAACACAGAATAGCAAAATATGGCATGGTCACCTATGTATATCGTTTTGTATTGCATATCAACATCTTGATACTGATTATAACTTGTAAGTCAAAATGATAATATTCATAGCAACTAATTTATTTAAAGAGAATATATCTAAGGTAGAGAACGAAAAATCAACCTAGTGAAACAGAGGGCTGTTTGCATGTAGAAATAAAAATAACAACAAGCACACATACTATTTTTAATTATTTATTCATTGTCTGAGCGTAGGCATATATGCACGTGGCTGTAATTATGTAATGGTGAAAACATGAAGCAAAATAGTCGAATTGTATGTTTATTTATTTCGTCCTGTGTATTGATTGGTGTGTATTACAAGCGTCACAACATAGTATATATCAACATATGTCAGGAAAACAAGGAATGTAAAATCCCCCGCAATGCATTTTTTCACAGTAGGTCAGGGGAAGACAAAGCATTATATGAACGCTATTTTAAGTATCCCGTAAAATGCAATGGAGTAATCGTAGAAATTGGTGCTTCTGAAGGTTACTCGACAAGTATTTCACAATTTTTTGAGGATCAGCTACACTGGGACAGTATAATTATTGAAGCTAACCCTAAGCATTTTAAAGCATTGATTAAAAATTGTCACAAATCTATTAAATATTATGCTGCAATATGCAATTCCGAAATGGTTCATCTTAGACAGCCGTATGCCGTTGGTAGTTTTTCTATGTCTGAAGGACACAGGAAAGGAGTGAGACGTGTTTCTCTGCCTTGTTCCAGATTGGATACACTACTACACAACGTCACACACATTGATATTTTTGTTTTAGATGTAGACGGTGGTGAATTTGAAGCCTTACAAACAATGGATTGGACTAAAACAGTTGATTACTGGGTAATCAAGTTAGATGGTACTAATCCTCAAAAGGATCAAGATGTCCGGAATCTATTGATATCGAAAAGCTATATAAAATCAGTATGGGATATGCGATCAGTTTGCATTAAGCGAAAACAATGTAGTTCAAGCGAACTATTTTGCGGACGAAAATGCAACAAGAGAGTTGTTTCATATTTGAACAGCAAATGTACTGATTGCAGGATAAATACTAGATACAGGAAACACTGATGTCGTGTATAAAAACTATTGATAGTATTGGCTATATACCAGTATATCAATCATGATTTCAACCTACTTAACTAAAGCGAGCTGGTAAGAGGGAAAATAATAGGGGTATGACTTATGGTGCTAACACCACTTTCAACAATATTTCAGTTAAATCGTAATGGCCAGTTGTATTGGTGACGGTAATCAGAGTCTCCGTAGAAAACAACCAACCTGCTGCAAGTCACTGACAAACTTTATCACATAATGTTATAGTGTGATACAAGTTGGGATAATCAAAATAATTTGATATTGCTAAAGAACAACATCGATGGATTAATAGCTAGGGTGATCGACTGCAGTGGTGTCGATCGTGGATCGATCCCATGTCGTTTAATTTTGACTTTTCTTGCATTATTAATTAACGAATATGAGGAATGAGATCACACACTAGTTGACTCTAATTTCTGATAATGTGGCCACAAGAAGTGTCATGTATTTCTCGGTAGAACTGTTTAGGTAACTAATATAGTCACTCACTTTGAGACATATATTAGAGAAATAAAAGAGGCAATCATGAATGGACAATCCAAATACCAACATTTTACACGAGACACAGAACGGAGACAAGAATAATACAAAAATAGCATAAACCATACAAATCGGGATTGAACCCAAGAGGTGCTCACGAATGATAAGCAGTCTTATTATATTGTGTCTGACAAGACACCCTTCACGTTCCTCATAGTTATGTCCAATGCTTCTGCTGTATGGAATGTCTTACTAAAACGTGATAAAACAAATAGTTATTATTTTTATTCTATTATGCAACTTGCCAAATCGCATATTATTTGTTTCATTCGTTTGGAAAATAGTAGAACGGATGTAATATATCATTTAGTGTGAATGATGTATTTCTCGACCAACCTGCGTCAGTACGCTGAAAAACAAAAATGCCAACTAATTTTAAATTCTTTGAGATTCATAAAACCAAAGTGCCTGAACCGGCTCAATATCACATGCATTTATCCTGAGTTGATGAAGCATAAATATTTAATAAACATATAATGAAAGTTCATAATGTGAAAATTCTCTTTTTTCGTAATACGTCCTTCGTTCCCCGCTAGTCCTCACTGTTAATTTCAAGGTGTAGGTAAATATCAGAAAACAATGTTTTAGCAGTCCGCTATTTCACCACAATTAACATAACGAACAATCACCTCTGACCTCAGCTCATTCAAGACACAAAATACCATGACATATGATTTGTGAAATGCATGTCATGGTATGTGACAGGCACACACATGTGGCGGTATTAATTCGATCAATGAGATCCCAACCCCATTGCATCTGTTTAACTCTAAAAGTTGTCTTCACTAAGCTTCGCATTGTTATATTTAAAAAAACAGACACATTTGCACATACTGCTGCTGTCATAACACTCACATTTAAACGTACTGCTGCACCCTTAACAGACACATTTACTCATACTGCTACAGTTCGAGTAGACAAATTTAAACATACTAGTGCAGCATTAACATACACGTGTATACATACTGGTGCAGTCGTAGCAGACACATTTACACATACTGGTGCAGTCTTAGCAGACACATTTACACATACCGGTGCAGCCTTAACATGCACATTTGCAAATGATGGTGCATTCTTAAACGAAACATTTACATATACTTGTGCAGTCTTAACAGACACATTTACACATACTGTTGTAGTCTAAACAGGCAAATTTACATATATTGTTGCAGTTATAACAGACCCATGTACACACACTGGTAGAGTCTTAACAGACGGATTTACACATACTGCTGCAGTCTTAACAGAGGCATTTACACATACTGGTAGTGTCTTAACAGACACATTTACACATGCTAATGCATTCTTATCAGACATATATACACATACTGCTGCATTCTGAACAGACACATCTACACATACTAGTGCAGCCTAAATATACACATTTACACATACAGATGCTGTCCTAAGAGACAAATTTAAGCATAGTGATGCAGTCTTCACAGACACATTTACACATACTAGTGCAGTCTTAACAGACACATTTACATATACTTGTGCAATTATAACAGACACGTGTACACATACTGGTACATTCCTAACATACATATGTACACATACTAGTGTAGTCTTAAAACTGTACCAGTGTGTGTATATGTGTATGTTAAGACTGCGACAGCATGTGGTAGCGTGTCTCTTAAATCTGCAACACTTTATGTAAGCGTATCTTTTACGAATGCACCGGTATGTGTAAATTTGTCTGCTAAGTCTGCAGCAGTATATGTAAATGTGTCTGATAAGGCCGCATCAGTATGTATAAACGTGTCTGTTAAGACTGCACCAGTACGTTTAAATGTGTATGTAACTAGACGCCTAAATATTTCATTCCATTCGTTTTCGCGGCATATTTGAAGTTAGTTTGACGAAATTTTCATTGACGAAGATTGGTTGGCCAAAAATTTGAAGTAATTTATGAATGATCAACAAGCGAATGTAGACAGAAAGTTATATTCAAGGAAGGCCAAAGCCTTAGTAACGTACACGGTTTTAACGAAGAAGGGATAAAGACAAAAAGAGATGACGGAAGTAAAAAAAGCAAATATGACGGAAGAAGGAGCCGTTGAAGGGGACAAATCGTTCACATAGACAGTAAAAGTATTTGTAGAATTCATAGAAAAAAATAAGAGCTTAGATTTTGCAGATGAGGAAACAGTAGAGTTGATGAAGTTATAAAGAAGAAGGAGACAGTTAAGAAAAGAAAGTTGACATTGAAGGCGGAGTTGGAGAAAAGGGTAAAATAACTGGAAGAGTTGGAGGAAATGGAGAATAACGAAAAGAAGGAGAAAAAGAAAGGGACAAAGAAAGACAAAGAGAAAGGTAAATATAAAGAAAAAGGCACACATAAAGACAAAAAGGAGACAAAACAGAAAGTTATAGGTGAGGATTTTTTTTAGACATTACAGATTTAAGAACATATACAAATTTACAAAAAGTGGTTGAGGAACATATGAACAATTTGTTAAATAATAAGGGTAGTGATACAGACTCAGTATCAAGTGAATCTGATGTTTCTGGAGAAAGTAAGGTAAATTCAAGCATAGGTATAGTAGGTCTGATTATTCAAGTTCGTCAGAAGAAGTGTCTAATTCGGATTCATGTTATAAAAAGAAAGCTCATAAACATAAAAAGGAGAAAAAGAAACACAAAAAGAAGGTACGATCAGGGGTCCGTTGTTCAACGTGTGGTTAAACTAATAATATGATTAGTCCTAATTACATGATTAATTCCTAATCACGTGATTAGCTAATGCAATGATTAAATTATGTTGCTATTGTTTAATCAATGCATTAACTAATCATATGATTATCTTTTAATCACTTGGTTAGCAAGTGACTACCCAAAATGCAGTTGGGCAGAGCACCTTCCTTTCCTATCGTCTGCAGTTAAAATGGAGTTTAATCAGAATCAGAAAAAAGTGCCCAGGGCAAGAAAAGCAAATTTCTCGATGTTGGAGAAGTCAGTCCTGCAGAGAGAAGTGGGGAAACACTTTGATGTGTTAAGAGATAAACATTCAAACTCTGTAACAAATCTGGAGAAGTCCAGAATATGGAAAGAGGTTACATCTAAAATTAATGTTTTGGGTGTTGCATCCAGAAATGTTAAAGCAATAAAGGACAATTGGAGGAACATGACAGCAAAGGCCAAGTCAACTTTCAGTGAATACAGGAGGGAACTTAATATGACAGGTAGCGGTTCTGCTCCGAAATAACCAGTTTCCTCCGTGGAGAAAATAGTTAATATGATGCAGGACACAGCAAGCTTCGCTGGCATCGACAGGCTTCATAAATGAACAAAACGGTATATGAAAAATGCTTCGCATATTATTATGGAGATATCAATTTATTCCTTTCAAAGCTGCAAGTGAAAACAAATCCAAATAAATAATAAATAATGTGTATACTGTATTGATAAATCCGTCAGTATCTGTAGTATCTAAATTTATCGTCTGCTGTCTTTGTTTTTATTACACAGGGAATTCCCGAATGTTAAAAATACTTTCTAAATATATCCTCTGGTTAATGTCACAACTTATTGTAGGACGATCGATTTCATAAACTAAAAAAAATTATCAAACGCCCCATGCATTGAATGAACATTTTACAAAAGTTGACCCCGATGCAAGCATTATTTTTTTCAGTAAATTTCACATAATTTTAACATAAATTACAAGTTATTACTATTATTTATTCACGTTTATTTCCAAAAATTAAATTACATAATGCCACTTCCGGTTTGAGAATCTTCTTCGATTGTTTACATTACCAACTGGGGAGCTACCTTGCCAGTTAAGTTAAGATAAACTGAGTTTTATAGATAATCGTCAAGATAATTAGTCTTAAAGGGTCATTATATTACTTCATCAACAATATATAATATTAATATACAGGTATAGCAAAACAAAAAGACAAATATTTAATGGCTGACAAAAAATAACAGACACTGTACATGGAAAACTGAAGATTGAGCAACACACACACCGAACCGACCAACATGAACTCAGATGGTGCGTATGAGTCTGCAGTTCGTACTTCACGAATACCATTTCATGGGAGAAGGAACGAATCAACTAACTTTGGTGACCACAATACTAATACCAGTATTGTCCACAACACTGGTATGCAACTTTTATACCGGTTTTTTTTTACCAGTATTGTATGCTGGCATTGGACCAGTATTGTGACTTGGTAATTATAATCTATTGTATGAAATAAATACGCCTCTACATTAGGTATGAAAATCAATGTTTGTTTGCAAGAAAATAGTTTAGAAACATAATTTTAAGACAATATTTATATATTTTAATTTTGTAAACATTGGAAAAACCAATATGTTAACTTGTTATGTTAATTTGACTTGTTATTGGAAGACAATTAAAGGGAGATAACTGCTCTTTCAATATGTAAGTTTGCTATAACAATTGAACACAAATTTAACAGAAAATAAACTAATAAAATGATTAAAGGGTAATTTACAAAGATGCTAACGTATTTAAAAATATGATTGACAGTATTATAGGGTCATTTACAAAGTTGAAAAGGGGGGATTTGACCCTATAAAAACTATTACTTTAAAGTATGTAAAATAATATATATATATTTTTTTATTTCTAAATAAATGTGTTTATCAAGGGAATTATAAAACTTGTTTTATTATTCCCTGCCACTGGTTTATGTTATAATAAAATGAAAAGGGGATACATTTACTATTATTTTGTAGAATACCTTAGTGCAGTATATGTCTTTATCTAAAGACAAGTGTAGTTACTGGAGCGACCACAACACATCTTGGCGATCTGAAATATCATGGGTAAGTTTCCAAATAGCTCTAGGTTCCCGCGAATCAGCTGTAACGTACATCCGGTTTTTGGGTACACCCGAGTACCGAATGTCACACATACGCACACACACCACATTCTTCCCCATTATATAAAAACGATAACATATGTACTAATCAACGTCAATTATAACTATATATACAACTATACAGTACAGTGTCCATGTGCATGGTACCTCATACGTACTCAGTCGATACAGTTGCCTGGTAGTTTCTGAGGTGATGTCGGCAACTTGATCTGTGGTTTTGGAATGCAGAGTAGCAAGTTTCCTTGCAATTTCTCTGACTACCGTGGGTAATGCAGTCTCGCCATTTTCTCCTTGTAGATAGGATGCATCAGACTCCAGGATAAGGTCTTTCAAGTCCATTTTACGCAAAGATTCCCTCAGGTGCGGATATCGATCTTCATTTAATATGAATGGAGAAACTCCAAACTTACAAAAAAGTAAAGCATTCTTCCACTGTCTATACTCATGATGAGTGCCGTTGAAGCAGTTTCTGTGTACTGGATGTTTCTTTGGGAAGTTCCCTGTTCCTTAGAAACATCTTTGTTACCACAATGAATAATTATAAGGATATTTTTATCCCTGGCCATTTTTGTTTGCAGTTTAAATGCTGATACCTGTTTTTCCACTCTCGGGATGATGGACGATCAGATGTATTAAGGCCACACTCACCAACATTTATTACCTTCTTAGAATCCAACAAATGTTTCATATTATCTACCCATATATCAATGACACGTTGTAATTCTACGCCCACAACTAAATTTTTATCTGATCCTTCTATCCTCCCTTTTGTCACCTCTCTTTCGTGACTGGAAGGCCATGATGATGGAAAACAGAAATTTGCAATCCCAAACTGCATGGCATCATTGTAAGAGGCTTCAGTTATAAACTGAAAACAAATCAGAAAATCCGACTCGTTTCAGTATTGTATTTAAATAAAAATGACTGTCTATGCAATATGTTATCCTAGGCGGTGTGTAAATAACAGATTTTTTTCGGTTATACAATCTTCTAGACCGGAATCATTTCTAAGTAGAGACACCATTCTCCAATGCAACAAAGAAAGAATGGATGAAACTGGGTAAGGGTTGGAATAAATATCTGGGTTAATATTGTTAATCTTCTGAATGGTTAGTAAGTTAGGCAAATCCTCCTCCAAGAATACAGAAAACTGGCAGCATTTTTTAAAATGATCAGTCTAGTTGACATACATACATATTTCATCAATTTCCCTAAATCCAATTCGGTCAACTATACCCTGCAGAAATCCATTAACAAGTTCTACCCATAATTTTGCATTCTTATCACCATCAAAATTACAGCCGTCTTTTTCTTCTGAGTGTGATTCCATAATATGGATAACCTGACATCTTGTATGTCCAAACTGCTGTTTTCATTTCCAACATACTGTGTCAGGATAAATCTACCAATGTAAATGAGTGCGTAACGTGTGCCCCCTCAAATGAGTGAATTTACCTGGACATAGAAGGAAGGGTTTGCCACTTTTTGTCACCTGTGTTGACCCTTCTATTCTGTTTGTTCATGTCTCTTGGGTATCGTTTTCAATCCCGTATTCAATGTAGTCCAATTCAACCCCAGATGCATTCATACTTCAATCTAAAACATAGTTGAAAATCAATGATTATCATAAATATATATATATATACAGTATCATACCCTATTTACACCATATGACAGATGGAATTAGTCATCATCCCAGTCATGCAGGTCAAAATCTGCAAGATATCTGGGTAATATATGTGTCCGTTTTCCATGATTGGTTAACTGACTATCCAGATCATAGACAAACGTTTCGTCTAGATCCATGTCTGGTTTTCCTAATGACTGTAGATCTGTTATAACTGGTCTCAAACCCATAGATTCTACCTCTTTATCCAGTGTCATAACATCCGGCCCCAAATTTGTATGTTTTCTACTGCTTACACCCAGCCTCAGAGTATCCGATGATAGATCAAAATTACTTACAATATCATTCAGCATCAGAATATCCGACACTGTATTTCTATTATCTCAATCATTGTCCAATCTTAGATTATCCGACATTAAACCTGTATGATCTAACGGTTTATTTAGGCCCAAAGTATCCGACCCTAAATAATTGCCATCTTGGTGATCAAACAGTGCTGATAAATCTGATATATCACATATGTTTTCCTCTTCTGATTCTTTTTGATTGGCCAGTGTGTCTTCATTTTTAAAAACTTCGTTCCTGACCCTCTTTAACCAAGATGGTATTTCAGTGGTTAAATATAATTTAAGTCGATCATGATGAATCACAGATTATCTCATTTTATCTTTAATCTTGTACTGAACTGGTGACTTCCTGTCTATTATCACATAAGGGCCTCGCCAAGGTTGCTTTAGCTTACGACTTTGTCCTATTTTGGACGCTGAATTAGTTTTCAGTACAACATGACCAATGTTATATAATTGTTGGTTTGTCTTTAAGTCGTAGTCTCTTTTTTGTCGTCTCCGCGCCGACTGTAGATTTTCTCTGGCTATCTGATGTGTTTTCTGGAGGGTATCTTGTAGAGTATGAATGTATTCAGATAGTTATTTATGCAGCGAAGACGTTGTGTGAGCATGATATCAAGAGGATGAGATACTTCCCTACCTAGCATCATAAAATTTGCTGTACATCCTGTCTGTCTATTCTCTGTTGCTATAATGGTTCCAGCCAATTGTTGTAGATGTAATATCTTTGGTGCTACTAAAAGAAGTCTTTTTTAGATTGGTTCATCCCATAGATACTATAAAATCCCGTCCCGAAGTTGCAAATGTGACCGATTGTTCCAAAAATACCTCACTACTGGATTGCTTTGTTGTAGTTCTGGCTTGGATGGTTCATGATCCCTTTCCTTCCAGTCTATTAACTGCCTGAAGTTCCTATCAAGTTATTGTAGTTCAATAATGTTGTTGTCTGTTATTTCCTGAATCCATACTTGATTAGTACCGGCATCTTCCGTGTTTATCCTACGGATAGCTAGGGTTGTCACGTAGTCAATGTCTTCTTCAAATGTTTTCCACTGTTCTTGAACCCTGCGACAAAATTTACAACCACCATATGGCAGCGTGGATAAATATATTCCAGGTTTGTAGTTTTAGCGTGTCTGAATTTCATCTGGTATTCTTGAAAGGGCATCTGCATTAGTGTGTTTCTTTCCTGGTCGATGTTAAATAATGATGTAATATTGAGAGAGCACTTCTAGCCATCTGGATAGCTGGCCTTAAATATTTTTGAAACTCATTAACCAGGTAAAACTATTATGGTCAGTTCTTACTATAAAATTGTTCCCCAGTAGATAGTGTCTATACTGTCGTGTAAAGGTAATAAATGATAGTAGCTCTTTTCTTGTGGTACAGTATTTGCGTTGTGCTGGGGTCAATACCTTAGTGCTGAAACTGATAATTTTTTCTTGACCTTGTTGGACCTGACTCAATTCTGCCCCAATGCTGACATCAGAGGAATCTGTATCTAGTATAAAGGTATCATTTGGGCTTGGGTAATTTAATGTGACAGCTTCAATCAATGTGTTTTTATATTTTCAAAGGTTAATTGATGTTCAAACACAATATATCTGTTTACCTGTGATTTGATGTAGTGGCACTGTTATTTCTGAAAAAAATATTGATGTGGTCCCTGTGATAGTTGGCAAACCCAATCAATGACTCCAGTTCTTTCTTGGTCTTTGGTATTGTCCATGCTTCTACTGCCTTGATATTCATTGGATTGATCGACACTCCTTTTGCACTCACAAATTGACCCAGGAACTTTAGTTCTGTCTGAAAAAAAATACAATTTTGGGGTTTTAATTTCAAGTTATACTGCTTGAATCTTTCCAGTATTTTTCTCATATTTTCGACGTGGTTCTCAAAACTGGTACCAAAGATGATGATGTCATCAAGATACGACAGGCATTCTACCCAGGTGAGACCTTGCAAAACCAATTGAATAACTATTCTGAAAGTAGCAGGACTATTACAGAGACCAAAACTGAGGCGTACATGCTCAAATAAACCGTATTGTGCGTTAAATCCACTTGTGTAACGGTCTTTTTCTGCTATTTCAATTTGCCAGTAGCCCGCAGTCATATCAACAGAGCTCATCACAGTACTCCCTCTTAATATGTCCAGACAATCAGAAATATTGGGCATTGGGAACGCATATTTGACAGTTGCATTGTTTTCATGAACGGTAGTCTATATAAAACGTAAGCCACCATCTTTGTTTCGCACAAGTACTGGACTACCAGCGTACTCTGAAATAGACTGTTGAATTACCCCCTTCTCAAGCATTTGTTTGATGTGATAAGCTTCATCCCCTTCAAATTTCAGTGGAGTTCTTGTCAACTTGTGTCTGATAGGTGTGTTGTCATGCAGATGTATTGTATGCTTAATGTTACCGGAAAATAGCCCAAGATCAAAATCATTCTTTGCAAAAAACTCTTCAAATTCCTCTAATAAATGAGCAAACTGTCTTGTCTGATTGTCTGAGAAAGCGTCAACTCTTTAATATAATTTTTGAACATAGTTTTAAGATGGTCTGGTAATGACTCTGTTAGTGTATCCACGGAGACTTATTATGTGGGTTCCTCAAAGATAGTTGTTTATTTGACTGTTTTCAGTTGTCTCATCATCAATATCAAAAGTTTTATCAACTTCTATAGCTGAACCAAAATATTTGTTTTTTCTCAGTGTAATAGAGTGATTTGTTGGATTTCTCACAATAATCATAGGTTCATCTTTATCACTAAGACTATGTGGTACTAACAAACCCTGCAAATGTGGTTGCGGATTGATAACAATGTCATTGACTGGCACGTTATCACTTTTCATAGTTGTCAGGGCCACAGAAAGGGGGCTACTACTACCTCTTCAACAACATACAGTCTGTAGACATTCACCACACTTTTGACTTCATTCCTTAAAAATACTGAAGTTATAGGTTGATTATTAATCGATACAAGATTGTCTCTAAGATTAATAACTGCCTGAATTGCATCCAAAAAGTATATTCCTAACAATATATTATCATCAATGTCTGCAACAACCATATTCCATGCTATCTTCTTCTTACCCTTACTAATTGGTATGTAGTTGGCCATTCGGGCTTTTAGTGTCGAATTTTGAGCGATTCCTCTAAGGTTCAAATGCTCAGTCAGTTCAGGGTGGGGGGGGTTATTTGAATGAATAAATCGTTTTTAATGATTGAAATCTGTCATTGTAAACACATACCTCTTATATCTTAGGTGTCATCTGTTCCTTTACATTCTCTGTAGGTCTATGGAGAGCACTGGAGGTTGAGAATTAACCTACTTTCTCAATCCGTTGTCGTTTAACGGTTTCTCTGAGACTCTGTTGGGAGACGGTGACCTATTTATGCCATAACTTCGACGAGGACAGCTGGAAGCAAAATGTCCAATGATCCCACATGAGTAATACTCACTGTTCCCTTCTCTGGAGTTCTTCTCTCTGGGCTTCTGGCTTGTGATCTAGATCTCCTATTATCTTGGTTCTTCAACAATTATACTATCTGACCCAACGACTTTTTAATTTCTTGAACATCATCTTCTGTCTTATTTACTCTAGCCTCCAACACTTGTGAATCAGTTTCATCTTTATATACAGCTCTTACCTTTGATTCTGGTTCATCTAGATGGTCAAGTTTTTCAAATGTCACCCTTTTTATCTCATTTGACTTCTTCCTGTCCAGAATCATGTTTTTGGTTGGAGATAGCACTCTTCATATACTGTGTGGCCTATTGAAGTGAATTTGGGTTTTGTCCATCGCAACCAGTGCCGCTTTCTTTTCAACGCAGCCCCTGAGAAAAAGAATCTACTGCGACAATATGTATAAAAGAGTCGGGTGAATTCGGGTAGCCATCAGTGGCTAATTCTTGAATTTTGTCAGCAAATTCTTCAATGCCTCCTCATACCACTGTTTAATTTCTTGCAACTGTCTTCTCAGTATGTGTGGCAGGCCTTTACTACCAAACGTTTCATTTAATTTTTCGCACAAATCTGCAAAATTAGTTTTTACTTTAACATGTCTAGAACAATAAAATTTTAGAGCTTTGTCACGAAGACATACACTCTGACTTCCCGTCAAATGTGGACATTTTTGGAGTTAATGGGCCTTCTATTGTGCTTCTCTTTTGTGATCTCCAAAAGAGATACTATTAAACTATATAGAAGTATATTGAGAAATTTGGACGTGTTTATATAAATGTGCTATTGTTGTCTTTTATTAATTCACATCATTATTTATTTATTCATTAATTATTTCATCTGTAAATAAATCTTTACATGTGTTCTTGTGATTTAATTTATCCAGACTTATCTCCCTTTACCGATCAACTACAAATACATTATATCTTCATTAATTTACTTAATTTCGTAAAACAATCAATAAGATATACACAACATTATGTAAGTAACAACATACAATAAATATTTCTTAATAAACATAAGCTTAAAAATATACTAGCATTAACCAAAATAAAAAAATACCTTATCATAACAATATAACAGTTTTAATCATATTACATAATCAACATTACTTTCAGAATTTCCAACAATACTGGAATAAAATTTTTATACCATAATAACATTTTTATAACAGTATTGTGGACAATACTGGTATTCCAGTATTGTGGTCGCCAAAGTCAGTTGATCCGAAGGAGATGTGGGCAATTGCCCTCCCCTAATTCAAAAAGTTGAGGATGGCAAAACTTCATGTAATTTGTCTCCGCCCTTTTTTTGGCATTAAATTTAAGAACAAGTTATTTTTTGGTATATTAGTATGAAAGCATATATTGTCCTGATAGCCAATGGTATAAGGGTATGCTTTGAGTCCATAGTGACAGCTTTGAAAATTTACCAGACAAATAAGGAATACATTTTTTGTACATTTTTGATAATGATGTAAACCGAATATAATGAACATCCCTTTAAATTATTATAATTATTGAGGTAATATCAGATCATATGAAAAATAACAGTTCATATGAAAATGTGCTTGAAAAATTAAAACTACCCTCTTTCAAGATTAGAAGATTAAAAACCATTGCTGTTGAAACATGTAAAATAATACATAAAGACAGTCCAATTTATCTTCTTGACTTGATCAATATTAAACTTCAAAATTATAATTTTAGATCACAGACACAGTAAACAGCAGTTTTATCATGAGTCAGAACTACCAGGAATGGCCTGAAATCCTTTTGTTATAATTCTGCACAAATCTGGAATGAGATGACTAATCACTGTAGAAGGGAAACAACTTTGGGGCAGCTTAACAATTTAATACAAACATGGGATCCAATGAACAGATCATGCCAGTGCATTGCAGTGCATGTATATAGTGCTTCGTAGCTTATGCTTTTTTTTCTTGCATCTTTAGTATAACTATGATGCATTATTGCATTTCAGTATAAAAACCATACATTTAATTGTCTGAGCAGTCTACACGTGACCTTCACTTATCCACGATATAGACTTGAATGCTGATCAACCGGTCCAAAATCGTGTATGGGCTAGTACTACTGGTAAATACACGTTTTTGGACCGGTGTTGCATACTCATTTGTCCGAGTATATACTCAGTTTTCCCCCTGGAAAAATGAGCATATACTGAGATTTCCCCCCGGAAAAATTAGTATATACTGAATTCCCCCCCGGAAAACCAAGTATGTGTTAACACATACTAATTTTTCCCCCATACTAGTTTTTCCTCCTCTCCTATTTTAAGAGGTTTTTTCTTGTGTACACTTCTATACATGTATACGGCGGAAGACATAATAGTTAAATGTGGACGAAAGAAGGTATCAATAAAGATGACAGTAATAACTAAGGCAAGCATGGACATGGAGTGAGAACGGATAAGGAGGTAGGAGAAAAGGATGGGAAAAACACTTTTGAGTGATAAAGCGGTCTTCCTTAGTGCAAGTGAGAAAAATTTAAGCTTGCTTAGTGCTGGAAGGCACAACTGACAGGTATGAGGAAGAGGGCAGGAAAGAAGGCATATCAAGAGAAGAATATAGAGGACGGAGGGAGAATGGTAAACATATAATTGAGAGGAAGGAGATATAGAGGTATAAAATAAGGATGAGTCAATATGGAAAAGGATGGAGATAGTGAGGAGGATAATGATGAGGAAGTAGTGAAGAGGAGATTTGAAGGAAGATGATAGAAAGGACGACGTGACAAAGGTAAACAAGGAGGAGAGAAGTAGTGAGGATGAGCTAATAAGGAGGAGGATGATGAGGACGGAGAAGAAAAGTATACGGAGAAGGTAATTAGGAATAGAATGGAGAAGGAGGGAGAGAGGCAGTGAGGAAGAGTTAATAAGGAGGATGGAGACGGAAGAAAGAGAGAGGTAATGACGTGGATGATAATATTACTAGAAAGAGAAAAGAGATAATGAGGTGGCGGATTGAGAGGAATGAAGGATGGAGAGGTGGTGTGTAAGATTGAGAGGAAGAAGGGAGAGAGGTAATGATGAGGATGATTGAGAGGAAGGAAAGGAATAAGGGAGAAAAAGCAGGAAGAGAAGTAGTGATGTGGAGGATTGATAGGAAGGAAGGAGAGCGTAGTGAGGAGTATGACTGAGAGGATGGAGGGAGATATATAGTGAGGAGAAGGAGAGAGAGAGGTGTAGTGAGGAGGATGATAGAGAGGAAGGAGGGAGAAATGTAGTAAGGAAGTAGATGGAGAGGAATGAGGGAGGATGATTGAGAGGAAGGAGGGAGAGAGCCAGTGAGGAAGAGGATTGAGAGGTAGTGAGGTGGAGGAGAGTAAGGAAGTAGAGGTGAAGGTAAAGGTAAAAGGTAAAATATATTTAGGTTTAAAGATTTCAAAATCATACACAAGTGTTTAAAAATGTCTCGTTAAGTTAAAAATAAAACATAAAACTGCCATCTTTAACTGAAACTTCAATCCACCAATTGTAGCTGCTGAGAACTTTCTCACCAAGGATAGCCCATGAAAGCCATTCAGCTTATTTCCAATGGGGTCTTTTATAAGTATCAGCTTAAAGTCCAAGTGGACATTAAAAGATCAACATGAGCGGGTAGAGGGATTACTTAATTTTAAAATAAGTACATTATCTATGAAAATATATATGTATATATAATTGTCATTATTATGATATGACATGTCTTTCCCGTTCTTCACTGGTATGTATCAGGTGGCACTTCACTTCTTTTTTAAATCTTTGCAAATCATTGATGGATTTGATCGAATACGGTAGAGAATTCCAATCATGGAATCCATTGTAGTAAAACGTTGTTGATTCGATGCCTTTAATTTTTTGGTGTAACATAATTAATCTGAATTGATCTAGTATTATGGGAGAAGTAGATAAGAGGAAGAAGGAGGTAGTAAGGAGGAGGATGGGAAGGAAGGAGGGATAGAGGTAGTGAGGAGGAGGACTGAAAGGAAGGAGGAAGAGAGGCAGTGAGGTGGGTTGGAGAGGAAGGAGGGGAGAGGTAGTGCGGAGGAGGAGGGAGAGAGCCAGTGAGGATGATGAGGGAGAGGAAGGAGGAGGAGAGCAAGGAGGGAGAGAGGTAGAGAAGAGGAATAATGAGGGAGAGAGGTAGTGCGGATGATGGGAAGGAATGATTGAGAGAGGTAGAAAAGAGGAAGAAGGAGGGAGAGAGGTAGTGAGGATGATGGGAAGGAAGGATGGAGAGAGGTAGTGCGGATGAGGATGGAGAGGAAGGGTGAGAAAGGTAGTGAGGAGGACGACTACTTTGATATATATTTCCCACTACAATGCCTTCAGTGGTTCTTGAAAATCGATCAATCAGAATGTTCAGTCTCCTATCGATCTGCACCAAAGTAACAACACTGGTGTAGTACCTCATATTGAACACCCTCAAAGTTAAATTGGTTAAATTATGTTCAGTGGTTCTCAAGGAGATTACGAAAATGTCACCTTCGCTGTCAACCATTTGGAATTTCCGATCGGCATAAAAAGCAGTATCACCTGTAAAGGACTCTGAAATTTCCAGACAATTTTTACAACCATAATATGCAGGTCAAGTTCAATCTCAGCCAGATCGCATATACGACTTGGAAGTTAGGCTTACTTAGCTGAAAGAGGAGAACTCCGTGTCCTCGGACACATTCGTCTTTTATTTATTTTTTACGAATCGCATGAAAAGCAACAACACTTGCGTAGGACATAATAGTGAACACCTTTGCCAAGTGTAATTCAATTCTGTTCAGTGTTTTTCAAGTAGACCATGAACATGTTGCTTTGCATATGGTTTCAAAGAACAATGCATTTAACGTTTCTGAAAAAAAGAACAGTAACTAAATATGAAATAGTTATCATCACATCGGATGAATACCTATTAAGTACCACTCCAGTTAAGAATTATGCAATAGGTGATTCATTGGTTGAGAGTTTACATATTTTTGTGTGTGTTTTGTTTAGAATACAATACCATATGCATGTGGTTCTTTTTACAAATAAACCCTGTCATGGGAGAGAAGAATTTAATAGAATGCATTGTAAAAAATAGACAAAGGAGGATACCTCTTAAATTTGTGAAGAAATACAACATAACTTAATACACATTAAAGTTCGAGTATCTGACCAGTCACTTTGAAAGAATTGTTATCCATTTTGTTATATGCACCCACCAAACTATAGAATATAAAAAAGTAAAAATACGAAGCCTTTTAAAGGGTGTTTTGTTTTCTTTCAAAATTGCATGGTTCTTAAATGGACCGCTACTTAATTTGTAAAGGGTCTGACGAGTTATAAATCTAAAAAAAAAACTATTAAATCCTGCCAAAAAAGTGTAATATTATGGTATCTAAACACACACATGTATATGAACCTCTTTATCAAGCAATAACTATGCACTGGGACATGTTCGTTATAATTATGCACTGGGACATTTTGTGATTTTATTGATTTTTAAAATTTTACTGTTTTTTTGTTGTTTTTGTTTTGCAATTTTACTTTTGAAGACCATATTACCACAACAAAAATTATGTATACGTCCTTGGATAGTAAAATGGCAAAAATCAATAAAAAACAGTAAATTATCATGGATTCAAGTCCGTGTCTTCTCCTATAACCAATTGGTCCACCGACAAATCTCCATGCAATCAACCATATATACACTGCACAATGTATTTATGGACAAAATTGTTTCAAATCTTTTCAAATTCGACCATGCAAAATTAAAAAAAAGTATTGTCCGCATGAATAAATAATAAAATATAATCAAGCACTAAAACTTGTTTTATACGACTACAAAATGGATGGTCAATTTTAATATTAATATATTTTTTTTTCTTTTGTATAAGCTTTGTGGTTTTTTTTTTAATTCCCGGTTCAGTCAAGTCAGTTGAGCTACTTCAGAAATACAATTGGTATATGAATGGGTTGTATTTTTGGAAAGGTTAGTATATGAAAGGATATAGTTCCTCAAACCGGGAGGTATATGAATGGGTATGGTACTTGAATGTCCAGCCGCACATCCGTATACAAAAATGGTCAAGTTACCCCCATCCCGCACCCCGTGCTTCCAAGTTTAAGCTTTGAATTAAAATTATGGTTGTTTGCCCTTCCCTATCTACCCATGTAAAAATGCCCCTTGCAAGATTATTTTATTCCAATATCTAAGAAATATTTTACTTTTTTTAATTGTTTGCATGTATCTACTGAAATAACTTTAAACAATTCAAAATGAAATAGGATAATTTGCCTACCACAATAAAAAGAATGGGCGGCAAACGGACAAACATGTTACAAACATGCCTTAGTAAGCACATTTTGTTTCTTTCAAAAAAGCTACGAATATATACACTGGACTGATACTATTGGTTATATTTACTTAATTACGCATTCGCTAGAAAATCAATTGAATCCGAATGTCACATAGTTATAGTCCGCATGAGTTCTTTAAATCAACGAAAACAAATCTTAAAAATCATGCTTACCAATACAACTGGCCCCGATGCCATACAACTTTTTCTTTGCTGAACAAACTTTGTTTTGCTCAAATCTGTGTTCTCAGTCAATCAAATTGGACGCAGTGGGTCCCTCAAAAGCCTCACTGTTCGGCTCCATCCCAATATAATGCTTGTTAACATTCAAAATCTCAAAATATACACATAAGGATCTAAAAAAAGATTGGCGAGGGGTCATGGAGGATGAACTCACCAAACTAGTGTGCAGTTAAATGAGGAGATATAGACGGTAAACCAAACAGACAGAAAAACGGACAATTGAGCTGAGTTCTAAATACCCAAAACTTATTACTTTTATGTAAAGGGACGACCATTTGATTTTGAGGAGGGGTGGCTTGGAAGATAATTTTGATCGAAATATTTATGTTCGGTATTTTCAGGATTAAATTATTTATTGTTTTACATTGGCCAAATCAAATTATTTATTTTCATTTTCGTAGTATATTCGATCCTGTATTGGAGTAAATCTGAGGGATAAAATATTTTGTTTCTCCATCTTCGAGAACAAAATATTTATTTTCAACATACTCCAGGTCAAAATATTTATTTTAAAAATCTTCCAAGCCCCCTCCCCCCCTCCCAATCCCCCTCAAAATCAAATGGTCGTCCCCTCAACAAAAACAAATATTTGGTTATATAGTCTATCAGTGCAAAGGGCGAGAATTGGGTATGACGGGGAAACTTCAGTATATACTGAGATTTCCCCTGAAAATCAGGGGGGAAAGATGAGTATATGCTGATCTTTCCGGGGGGGGAATATGAATATATACTAATCTTTCCGGGGGAAAAACTATTATATACTGATTTTTTCCGGGGGGATGAGTAGGTGGAAAAATGAGTATGTAACACTGGTTGTGCATTTGGTAGGATTGAATTGCACTCAGAATATATACCAAATTGTTTAATATATATATGTGCCATGGTATAATCCAAAATTTAAATTTAACATGTTCTTTAAACCATATCTGAAATAGTTATTGTTTTGTTAGTAATATGTGTTGTTTATATTATTGTAAACTATCATTACTTTGTTTTTCAAATAAAAAACTTAGATTTTAAAATATTTCAGAATTTTGGAAAAAAGGGAGAATACTCTATAGGTTTTACACAAGATAAATAAATAAATGAATTTACAATACTAATTTCGACCTCACTGATGCGTACAGTTTTATTATCTATTTCAAGAATTTATTATTTTACTTGGGATATTATCTAGTTTTTTTTTCTTATGTACTGCTCAAATATACCATCAAATTGAATCAAAGGACAAAAGCCACGAATGCCGGAATGGTCGATATCGGCCCTTTAAAATGACATTTTTTTTTTAAATGAACGCAGAAACGTGGTTTACTCCCAAAGGTTTCCTTCTGGTATTGAAGTTTATCGAGTATGATCAAATTATATAATTTGACGAAGTATTCCAAATTCTAACACTCGGAAACATGCCGGAAAGCCGAAAACGGACCGCTTTTGTTAAAATTTCCAGCTATTTTGTAAAAATTCGATGTGGTTGCATGCGTCGATCAAAATAAAAAAGTGCTAAACACTAAGTTATTTTAATATTAAATCGTTGTCATTCAAATTTATTTTGATCGATGAATGCGGCAACTTCGAAATTTAGAAAATTGTAGTTACATATTACGTGGATTTGAGCGAACGTTTTCCGCGGTCCAACGATTAAAATGAAATTCGAAACTAAAATTAAATAAACATGTTAGAGATTTCCTTTTGCATAATTAACCTTCTATATAATGTGAAGTACGCAACATGTTTTTATTGTAAACCTAGTACATGTATGTATAAAAAGTATGACTTGCGGCTCCCAAATGACAAAATTATCAAACCAGGACCATCGTCAGAATACATATTCAAACAATGTACACTTCATGTTTGCTTTGGCCTCTTAATGTGGACAGTTTGTTTTTTTTCTCGTATTTTTTTTTCTAAAGAAAGAAGGGGAAGAGTCGGATGCACGCATGTCTGGGATGCATTTACGCCTCACATTTATCCGCAACTAGCATATGCAAGTTGACTGCCAACGCATGGAGATGGTTTCATCGTCAACTAATGTTTGAAGAAAAGCCTGCACTTCTCGAGTGAATTTTCCTTTGTAAAATGCTATGAGTATTGATACTAAACGGTATGTTTTAATGTCAAACAGCTATTAACTTGAAATAATGGCAAAAACAAAACATGTCTGTAATGCCATGTGGAGCAGTAACCTCTTAGCCTTCCTGATCACCTACATTCAGCCAGTTATTATTTGGGTTCGTGTAGTTCGATCTTTTTTTTTTGTGTAGTGTTTTGTGAATTATTGTGTATCCTTTTGTCCTTTTTCTTTTGAATATTATTCTGTCTCTACATCTTTGATTTACGGCTTCTGCTTGCCTCATTGGTGTGTTCAGTCTTTTTAACAGCAGTATAGGCTTGGTTAAACGTTACGGTGTGTATGTATCACGCATGACCAGGAATATATTCCACTTGTCGTAAGGACTTCCCCATCATTTCCATATTCATGACTTATCACCGGGTTTTGTAACACTACTGGTACTACTAATGGAGCAGAAACGACCTACCCGTCCAGAGCACCTGCGTCCATTGCCGGTTTTTAGTGAGGTTCATATTGCTCGATCCTTAGTTCATCAGGTTTGTAACACGACGGGTATCACTAATAGAGCAGAAACTGTCTACCATTCCAGAGCCCCTGCATTAGTTTAAACAATATTTATTTCATAAAATTTCAAAATACAATTCTTTCAATATACATGTATATACCTAAACAATGTTCAATGGGATTCAGAAAAAAGTTATCAAACTTATGTAAATCTGTCTCACTAATTATATATTAGATATTGATACATACTTACTTACCTGTGAAAAATGTTATTGATCGATTTGTATTAATGTGTATATGACAGGGTGTGGAAAGTGCCACATGTACTTTTCAACATTTGTGTTTGCTAGCGAAAGCTGATTTTGTGTGTGTAGAGTTTTATGTTTCATTTTCAATTGGTTTGGTATGGCGCGGAGAAAATTAACCATACCAGAAAGGTGGCAAGCTGTTGGCATGCACAATGATGGTTTTAGCCGTAGAAAGGTGGCAGACCACTTCAGGGTTAACCATTCCATCATTGTACGATTGATGCAACGTTTTCGTCAAACGGGGAATATTACTGACCGTCCAAGTGCAGGTAGACCTCGGAAAACGACGCCGAGAGAGGACCAGCTCATATTCAGACGGGGCGCGGCAACAGCCGTTCAGCACAACTGATCCACTTCGTGGTAATTTAGCGTTTGGAGGCCACATTAGCACACACACTATAATCAGACGCCTGCACCATCATGTAAAACGAGAGCGACGACCCATAAAACGTCCACAGTTGACATTACGTCATCACAATGCTCGATTTGACTGGTCACATGATAATTTGGGGTGGACTATTCGCACATGGAGACGGGTCCACTGGTCTGATGAAAGTCGTTTTGTTACGCCCTACAGACGGTCGTGCAAGGGTTTGGCGCCAACGAAACACTTCATTTCAGGACAAACACATTTTGGGCACAACTACTTTTGGGGATGGGGGTGTAACTGTCTGGGGTTGTTTTTTCTTTGACTGTAAGTTGGACTTGTACGTTCTTGATGGTAATCTAACAGGCCAAAAAAACCGTGACAATGTGCTCGCCCCACGCGTAGTCCCCCATTTCGACAATCATGCGTTGGCTGACAAGCAATGTTCATGTACGACAACTCTAGGCCACATAGAGCCCGAATTATGCAACATGATTTTACAGCAAGAGGCTGTTCAGACAATTCATGGCCTGGGTTGTCGCCAGACATGAACCCTTTAGTGCATGTATGGAACTTTATTGGCCGAAAAATTAACCAACGCAATCCAAGATATCAAAGAACGGCTTAGGCGTCCCGTGCGAAGCATGACGAGGCGTGTTGCATAACTTCACAATAAACGCGGTGGATATACTCGTTATTGATTTTATGCCTTACACATACGCACAATAGATGCATTTAAAAGTTCCTAAAATCTGAAAACTCTGCATTTTAATGCAATGTTGAAAACTTCCTTCAAAGACAAACTGGTTTTTTATGTTTTCCAGCGCCAGTTGTGAACCCCATTTTTGCCATGTCATAGTCACGTCTTCCAGGATGATAAATACTTCGTAGATTGATAATTTCAGAACCCTTGGTGTAGTCTTGTAAGAAGTGTAAGAAAAATGGTGATATTTATTTTATTGTTTTAACAGTATTGATGTAAAAAATATATCGATACAAATATAGGGTGGTGCTTAACTTTTTTCGGAGTGTATATATAGTTCATTTAAATTTCTTTCAACATTTATGCCTAATCAAATTGTTTCGTTCTGGCAATGTACTTTGATACAGTTTCAAATGCCAATCTGTTTCCATTTTCATTTTTCAAGGTGTCACCAAATATTAAAGACTATACACCGATAGTACCTAGAGTTTATAGTTACATTCCTAATAAATATATAATTTGGACATTGCATAATAGTGCAGTGACCATTTTCAAAAAGACGCTTAGTTTTCGAATATGTCACATTAAGATCGATTCGCGGAAACACTGCGAAGGGTATTTGTTGGTGTTTATTTAAATTGCAATTGTGTTCCGGAATTGATTGCCCATCTTCTATCGAAATGTATTTCGTATACTAATCACGCCGAATCGCTCTGTACATTACTCGATGACTGCGATGAGATGAGTTAATGAAGTCAACTTTGTGAGCGAATATTGTATTTCTATTGACATTGAAGGATAGATAGGTAGATAGATTTATTTGATTAAACATCAACAGCAAACATTACAAATACAGTAAACATACAATTGATTAGACAATGTAAAACAATGCAAAGTATTAAAATATCATAAGACATACCATGTACAAAACGGTCTACCTTTTATGATTTACTGATACAAATTTAAAAAATCATGTACATGAATTCCAATACTACATGAATCATTGAAAAGTAAGAGCAAAAGAAGTTGATATTTAATCAGGATAGCCCATGAAAGTCGTATGGCTTATTTCCAATGGGGTCCCGTTTGGCACTCATCTTACTTAACTCTGACTAAAAAAAGTAAGAAGATTTCATGACTTTGGCAGGATGTTATCATTGAAACTATAAGTTAGAAAAATATGTCAATTTGTTCGAAATTTGTCAGATAAAAATTGCTTAACACCAATTTTAAAAGCATTCGTATTTTTTATACTTTTTAAACTATTTGGCAAAAAGTTCCAATCCTTTATTGCATTATAATAAAAAGGAATTTTTTGTTGACCTTTTATAGATGGTCCCCAAAAATTAAACTAGCTAGATCTTGTATACTGTTGATGGCAGTCCTTAATTTTTGTAAAGTTATATTTCATGTAAGACGGGCTTTTGCTATAAAATATCTTATGAACATGGTTCAGCCGAAGTTGTTTCACTCTGTTTTCTACATTTAATAAACCAACACTATCCAAAACATTACAATCTATACTGGTTCTGGAACCCATATTCTTTATAAATCTAATACATTTGTTTTGTAAAACCTGTAATTTATGTTGTGATTTTTTACATATAGATTCATACCAAGAGGAGCTCGCGTAATGAAAGTGGCATTGTATGAGAGCCGACAGTGGTGTTTTTCGAGAATTTTCTGACAGGCATCGACCTTGTCTATGTAAAAACTTTAGTCTTGCATTAATTTGTTGAATGCTATTTTGAACTATTATTTCCCCCGAAAGAAATTTGTCGATGTTAAGGCCTAAATATTTCACACTATTTGTTGAAGAAATAATATGATTGTTGCAGACAACTTGAAATGTGTAAATTTTCGAAAGCATACGCTTTGAGCCAAAAATAATACATTCTGTTTTACCCAAATGCAGTGACAATTTATTATCGATTAGCCACCGACTGCAAGACTCTAGTTCTTGTCCAAGTCTAGTAGAAATAACTTCAGGATTTCTAGGAGAATATAAAATTGTGCTATCATCAGCGAATAATAATAATTTACATTCTCAACTAATACTAGTTGACATATCATTTACATAGTATAAAAATAATACATGGCCTAATATACTACTCTGAGGTACGCTACGGGATATATTTAGAAAATTTGATTCTGTACCATTTACACTGACCTTTTGTTTCCTGCCCATTAAATAAGATTCAAACCATTTTGTAGACTTTATACCTATAGTTTGTAATTTATTACATAACATAAAATGATCGAGTGTGTCGAAAGCCTTTTGTAGATCAAACATTATCATACCAGTGTAAAGTCCCTTTGATGATTGTTTTTTAATGTGATCGAAAAGATGTATCAAACAGGTATCTGTAGAATGTGAACTTCTAAAACCGGACTGTAAACTGTATAATATATTATTACGAACTAGATACTTTTCTAATTGAGAATAAACGGATGTTTCCAAAATTTTAGATACTACAACCCAAATGCTTACAGGTCTATAGATTCCAACATCGAGTCTGCTGTTCTTTTTTAAAAATTGGACAGACACGAGCTATTTTAATATCATCAGGGACAATACCACTGGTAATTGATAGGTTTACCATATATCTTACAGGTTTTGATAAAACACTAGCACCATATCGTAGGAATCTTGAGGTAATATCATCTAGACCAGTACTTTTACTGGGGTTTAGACCTGTCAACTCTTTCAGTACATAATCCTCACTGACAGGCGACAATTCAAAATATAAATTGTTTTGACTCACCATTTGGTAAAACTTTCTAAAAATATTCGAGCTAGAGTCGTAAATTTGTGTTGCCTTTGGTAATTTTTCCACTAGTGAGGCAGCTACATTAGTAAAAAATGTATTAATATAGTTTGCAAAAGTAATTGAATCATGACAGTTGACATTGTCAATATTTAAAACAATTGTATTATTTTCCTTCTGTTTTGTGCTATAACCCAAACTTTTAAATTGTTTCCAAAGATTTTTCGGACTATTTCTATTTTCTTCAATTTTATTCTAAAAAAATGTAGCTTTGGCTTCTTTAACAACTTCCCTTTGGACTTTATTTCTATATTTACAATAATCTGAATAAAACATTTTGTTACCATTTTTATTGTAATTATTCATAAAGTGATATATTTGCTTTATAAGCTCCAGAATTTCTGAGGTTATCCAGGGTTCATTATGATTTTTCACCTTCACCTCTCTTATAGGTGCTACGTCATTTAAAACAGATATAAAAATTTCACAAAATATTTTCCAAGCTAAATTTACATTTCTGTCTGTATATACTTTAGACCAATTTGCATTATTCAGCTTCTCAATAAACTCAGGTTGACTATACCTTTTAGTTGATCTAATTTTAAATATATTTTCTGTACTATGCTCACAGTCTGAATTTTTATTATTTTTTCTAGTACAGTAAGCAAGTAAATGATCACAAACACCTGATTGAGTTGCTTTCTCCTCAAAATTTACAATAACATGATCTAAAAGGAAAGGCCGTGAACATTTTAATTACAGTAATTAAAAGACATCTATTTTAATGAATGTTAAAAATAGTATACCGTAAGGTAGAATTTGGTAATTGAAGTTGCCTGTATCACCAAATAATGGCGATCGCCATTTTTTAAAACTCTTCAATGTGGGGGACACAAAAAGCATAATCCATTCTCGAATTTATCCTGAACGTGACGTCATGCAATTGTTGTGGTATAATATATCAGCATTGATCAGTTGCAATTTTATCATTAAAAATTATGCAAATCTTAAAATAACGTCGTATATTTATCTTCTGATATTTACAATATCATTATGATTTCATGTCAAGCATTGTATTCCACTAACGAAAATTGTGAGAATATTTTTACTTGCAATTACCGGTCAGAACTATCCTTGTCAACACATCGACCAGTGACCATGAACAACACTGGAAAGTACGACAGCATTTACGCTTAGCTATAGCAGAGATAATATAAGAGCAAAACAGCCTTTACACATTGAACTACTATAGGTGATGTATTTCATGGTACATGTAATAGAGTCGATCTATATAGTTTGCCTTAGAAGAAAAGACCAGTCAGTTGAGCAAGTGATTTAATTCAATACATTGTAACTTTTTATTTGTAAATAACTAATAATTACCATGAAATACATCACCTATTTCGTTGAAATTAAATTTATTCTTAAGATATGTCTGATCACCCAAGTCATGTTAAAGTAACATTGAAGGGGAAGACCGTCTATTAATTGGCAACGCTGTGTTATATACCTGGTGTTTTCATCAGAACAATTTAGTAGTTCAATGTGTAAAGGCTGTTTTGCACTTATATTATCTCTGCTATATCTAAGCGTAAAGAAAAGTTGTATTACCATTTCCGATGACGAATACTCTGCACCTGAAGATGTCTCAATATCAAATTATGGCGCTAAGCTTCCTTCCTCTTTGAAAATAGACATGTGTGGGCTGCTGGACGATTCTGCCTTCGAATCACCAAACGATAGAACCTCTGTTCCAATAGCAAAGCTTCAAAACTGTTTGTCTTTATTAGAACACATTGCGTCTGTAAGCAAAGACAAATTTACTTCTTTCCATATGGAGCACGCATTACAGATGTTTTTGTTCTTTGTGTGCTCTGCTTTTCACAAATGTAGCACATAGAAGAGCTGTGGATATAGATGGGAAATGTAGCTGGTGAGAATGATGGTAGGAAATATATCCCAGTTCACGATTTGTGTAGATCGCTCTCTAATATCTCATGTCAGATTTTAACCTCACGTCCTTACCTTATGTGACACTACCTCTGTTTTTTTTCAGAATTGGGAAAAATATGCTACAAAAATATCACCTCAAGAGCTGTTTGATTTGGTTTCACTGACTGATGCTGATCTGCTGATCTTGAAACTACAATAAATGCAGCAATATAGCAGTATCTTTGGTTTGCGATGTCAAGGGAAAATTCAAATCATGTCATCATGATCTTAACATGTTGCGAGTCAAATTAGCAAAACGGAAAGACGCCTTTCTCGTATTCCTCCTCGTGACCATCCTTTGAGCAACAGTTAGGATGTCATCTCATCTAGGTAAAGCGATCTAGTAAAATCACCCTTGGAATTTGGCTGGCAAAAGGAAAAACACAGCCTTGCACCAGTTCGTTTTACTGGTATGATGTCACCAGACTTCTTGCAAGATCTGATATGAATTTGTAAAGGTAGATATGTATGCAAGCGTGGCTGTTTTGTTATGAGCAAAGCTTAAGCTGCACTTAGTTGTGCCTATGCCAGGGAAGTTATTTTTGTCAGAAGACCTTGATCACACCAGCAGACAACCAATGTTGACGAGCAGAATGAGCAGGTGTAAGATGGGTCATACGGTGTAGTTTGTAATATGAACGAACTTATATATTTCATTACGTTCACCCAGACTAGAGTTATAAGTTTCCTAACTGTAACTATTCCCTTCTCTCTTAATCTTCCACCCGCTCCCCCAAAATCAAAACAATAAACCCTGCCATACGGTTACCGACTTTGATGTGATTGGTAGCCTTCTTACCTAATACGAAACCGATTCTAGTAATAGTATTCCTGGTTGTGTTGTCTATAGTCCAGAATAATCTTACCGTTGATTTTCCGACTTATTGTATCATGTTTTCACAGCAATTTTCGTCGTATGTATAGACGTTCTGACCCCTGTGTTTACAATATTATGTATTTCGTATTTGTTTTACGAAAACTCTGACACAGCAAAATGTATATATATCATTTATATTGCAGCAATAATTTGAAAAGACAATCAGTGTTTACTAGATTCATAGTTATGAAACGTCACACAGATTAAACCTTGACAGATCTAGAGACAATCATAGTATTTATTTAAAAAAAATCATGATATTATGTTCTTAAAGGTCTCTAAAAATGATAAATAGTAATGCATTGCAAAAAACAATAAAAAGTTACAATCTCATCTTTGACCCTAATTTTTGTCGACAGGGTACCATATTTCACTTTGACGACATGTCTTATTGGATTGTGCACTTTTTGCGCTTTCCATTGATACTAGATGTACATGCATGTCACAAAGGTACATTAAAAATGAAAAAAATAATCGAGTCTTAGACACCCTACTATAAGTAATGAGCAGAAGTTTCTATTTTGTAACATGTACACATACCTTAACCAATAATATTTTTTTGAAAGGGATGATCTTGAAGGGAGCTACATTTGAGACGTAAGAAATAATTTGCTCTTTTCGTGATCCAACATTAAAGTAAAACTAATGTTACCCAAATTGCTATTTAAAACACGTTTAAAACAGTATTTTGATGAATTCAATCTGATATTTCGGAAATTATTCCAAAGCTTAATCGGGGACGACAAAACTAACTTTGATAATAAAAAGTCCTACAGTAAAGATATACTGTGTTTTTAGAGCTCATGGTGTTATGTTGATGGGTTTCAGATATTTGGGGAGATACTAAAGAATTCAAACAATTAGGGACATTTTTAAGGTGAATTTTGTTATTAATTTGTGGTTGTTACGAGGAGTCTGTTGCACTTCCCATCCTGTTCCTTCATAGAGTAAATATTTGGACGTAAATTTGGTGGCTCATGTTACTATGTGGGCCGCATCAAGTTGAGGACTTTCTAATGATTGCTTTAAGTAGTATGGGATATTGTCCCATACCATATCACCATATTCAATAAGTGGTCCGATAAATGATATGTAAATTGTTTGCATGTGAAATATTTTTAGATTAAATTAGACTCTACGGAAAACAGATAAACGTGATGATATTTTAATCACAATATTCTTAACATGTTCATTCCAATTTTCATCTTCACCCAATCCTAAATGCTTGTGGGTTCCAACTTCTATAGTAATTATAGTTTCCAAGTAGATAAGGGGTGGTGAGGTTTATGATGTTTTTTTAGAGATCGCCATAATTTCTGTTTTATCATGGTTGAATTTCGTTAACTTTCTTTGGGAGAATTGGTGAATAAATGATTGGCATCGCTTCCTATCCATTATGAAAATCTCATCTGCAAGCAATTTAATATTACAAGAAATGGTATTAACAATATCATTAATGTAAATAGGAAAAAGGCATAGGTTCAAGTATTGAGATCTATGTAACCCCAGCATTTATATATTTGGTGTCCGAAGTTTCACCGTTTATAACGGTATGTTGACATCTATTATATAGATAACTTTCAAACCATTTAAGAACTGTATCAGCAATACCAATCCTTTTTAATTTATATAAAAGACTATTGTGCCAAACGCGGTCAAAAGCTTTCTTATGTCACAAAATATTATGTTTATTTCTTTTCCATCATCAAATGCGTTTCCGAAGTTATTTCAAATATTAATTGATTTACAGTAGAATTACCAGGTCTAAATCATGATTGAATTTTGTTATCAGGGTATGTTTAACAAGAAGTTATGAACATACTTAAAAATACACCTTTCAATAATTTTGCAGACAGATAACAAGAGAGATAAAGGTCTAATATTTGATAAACAATATGTTTCACCTTTGTTTTAAAAAACAGTTGTCAAATTAGCCAATTTTCACATCTGCGGAATATAAGATGATTGTAGTGATTTATTAAATAGTTTAAATAGCGGATACTTAAGAGTAGCCGAAGCTTTTTCCAAAAGTCGAAGGTGCATCAAATCAAGGCCAGATGCTTTTGATATGTTCAAATACAAGGGTACTTCCTCTACGTCTTGTTGACTGATAAATATATTACATAGTTTCGTATAATATATTACATTATCTTTTTCAGGGGGGATAGTTTGACCAGAATCGTCAATAGAAGACTGTTTACAAAATAATTATTAAAACAATTTGCCTTGTCAACATGATTTCCAATTATTAGTCCGTCAATGTTTAACGACAGGTAAACTGAATTTGTTGACGAAATTCATGATAAGTGTTTGAGTAGCTTCCACCAGTTTTTAATAGAAGGGGGTGGGGATCTAGTATTGCCGCTTGTTTATCTAAGTACTCGTCCTTGGCTGTGCTAAAGAGGCCACCACATGTATTTCTCACCTTACGATAATTTGACCAATCATTTTCATTACGATATGTAAATGCGAACATATTGGGCATTTATGGCAAATGTGAGCAACATAAATAGCATGAACAGCTTGAGCATAACAACGTTTAAATGCGAGCAAATTGAGGTTAAGTGCTAAACGTTAAGAATATGAAATATACATTTTATCGTGGAGAAAACTAAGTTGCACATGGTCGCTTGACTTAGAATAGGTCTAAAACATGAAACAAAGACCTTTTTTATGAAAACATATATACAACACTATTTACTTTTCAAAAATCTTTAAAATTAAAATCGGAATGCGTATGATTCACTTACTTTGATTTGATAAAAAATTATTTAGAACCGAGAATAAATATAAGTGAACAGTTCTGTTTGGAAATGTAATTACAATTGGACTCACCTGAAATTCAAGAATAAAACTGAATAAGTTTTACAGTTTTTATTCATTGAAAGCGTACAAAAAAAGTGACGATTTCGCTAAATAACTTTCAAATCTCCAAAATCTGGATTATTTCAGGTCAGCCAATCAAAAGACATTTCCAATTAGAAACCTTTGTTACAGCGTAATAATTTATAAAACAAGATGTGAGAACAACTAGGTTTGATCGCTCATTGAAGTTTATGTAAAAAGTATTAATAAAGTGCTTAACACTGATAAGGGTTGTCTACTCTACAGCCTAATTACAGGAAAATAACAATAGAGCTTATCAAAAATACATACAGGAATCTGTCATACAGGTTTTTGACAAATTCATTTCTGTTTGATGAATATATTTCTTTCAACAGGGAATTACAATTACACAGACATACAATGTTAATGAAATGCAAAAATCGTATAATGTAAAATTAATTCAAAATACTTTACTATAATATTTAAATATGACAATTTCAAAAAATAGAATAAACATCATTCCTTTTTGTCGAAAACGACTTTTCTCCAAACTTTCACCAAACTCAACACCATGACAACTCCTCTCACTACAAAGTCAAGAAAGTCTGAACGAACCAGTTTTTGTGCTAGAAAGTCTGAACAGAGTCTGAACAGATTCTGAAAATTACTCAAAAGTCTGAATAGAGTCTGAACATTACTCAAAATTGCCGAAATGTCTGAACAGAGTCTGAACAGATTCTGAACATTACTGTGAACATTTTTAACAGATTTAAAAAAAAAATAATTACATGAAATTTGTTTCAAATGATTTGTTTTATTTAATGTAATTAATTTATACATATAAACCCTTACCTTTTATTTTAGTCTGTGCATAATTTTCCAGTCTTATTCTCAATGAAAATATTCTTCTTATAACTTATTAAATACAAAGGTAAGTCACCTGTGCGTGATGGTTTTACCTGTACATATAGGTAATTAACCATTTTATGTTGCATTTGGGCTGTTTCAAAAAAAATGATCCCATCTCTTTTATCATTGACCATTCTAATATGTGATGATTTAAATTTGATCTTTTTGTATCATAATATGTACTTTGGTACATATAACCTTGCAGCAACATTTCACGACATTATCTGCTACCACTAAAATTGCACGGCATTATCTGCTACCACTAAACAATAGCGTCCAAAAAATGCATAAAAAAATGCCAGGAGTGTAACACTTTTAGTGTGACATTTACAAAGATGCAAGTACTGCCATGTTGTGTAATTAGAAAACAATAATTGTACAGTAGACAAATATATCTTATGGAGAACTTTTATATTTTACCTAAACTTTCATGCATAATTTATGCATATTTTTTGTAATTTTGAAGACAGGACCAAGTAGGTAAAATTACCATGTATCAAACAAATGAAGGTCAATAAATATGTTTGGGTTGTCTAAAATTGAAATTATTTAGGTATATATCATACTTCTCAACAACTGACAATGGTTAATTGTCTCTTTATGTATCATAGCTGAAACCAGAAACATCAACATGTCTCTGTGAGCTTTTACATCAATCATATATTCAATAGAAGAACATTTGCGCAAAATGTCAGGAGTGTAACATTTACATTTACAATGTCATAATGTTAACACAATGTTATTAATTATAATATTTTGTGTTTTAATTTAGTCAACAGTCCTTTCAAAAGCCATGAGTGACAAGCATACTGATCTGATGACTGCCAGTTATTTTGTATGGCCAAAGCATCTTGGTCAGGAGTGTAACGCTTTTATCCAATTAAATACAAGCACTATTGAACTTACTGTTTAGTCAGATTAGAAAATAGGGTTGACTGAAACTGACTATCTGTGTCTTGCTGAGGTAATGTAATGCAATTCTATTATATTTGTAGCATTATATCTCCTTGATATAATGTATTTAAGCCGCTGATTGAAAACTAATCTATGCAATCATGAGCACTTCAAAGAGTTTTTCAAAAAATATTAATACATTCTAATTTTCACAAAGCAGAAATGAAGGATATACATATTGGTAAATAAAATATGAAATGTTTTGTGAATAATTGTTTCATTCATTGGAAAATAGCTATGTATTTTTCTATCAACATAACATGTTACACTCCTGACACAAATCCTACTGTTTAGCTCACCGGGCGATTTCCATCTTTTGTAGTCTGTCGTAGTATTTTTTTAAAGTCATTTCCTCTGAATCCAATGTGCAAATTGGAACCAAATTTGGTTTGGATGTTCCTTTATATGGTAACTAGTTCAAAACTGTTGCTGTGATTTGATCAGTCGACAAATATGGCTGCCAATACCGTCATTCTTATCAATAGACCATATTTTTGGCTATCATTTCGAAAACTATGAGAGACAAATGATCACTAAATAGCAAATAATATTAACATGGCACGATCTACATAACTACAAACAAGATTAGAATATCAAAACTATATTGGCGGTCAGGACTTTCAGGTGTGGGATTCAGGCTCCCAGGAGTCTCTAGTATATTCGAATCACTTTGAATATGTTTCCAGTAGAAACCATTATTTGACGGAAAAATTAGGAAAAAGGAAAAACTAAATTATTAGTTGTCAAGCTGCCCCTTCAGATCCAAAAAAGAAAATCTGAAAGTACCATATTCAATAAGAAGGATAAGGGACAAGAATAGAAAACGACCTCAAAAGAGAGAGCTAGGAAATTTAGAGGACAACTAAAACAAGATATAAGAAGATTTGAGAAATACAAACAAACAAAGAAGCTAGAAAACATGCTATACAAACACAAGCTTAAAGATAAGAGATTACAAAGTCAGTCGGATGATCAAATGTTCAAAGAAAAACAAAGAATATGGACGAAAAGAAGCAGATTGAGGGCTAATAAGAAACAAATATTGACCAGCAAAAATAGACAGAAATGAAAAGATGAAAAAAAGAGTATCAATGAGCTTACACCCTCATGTACCCGTAAAAGAGGACAGCGCGTTCGACAGAATTTACCAGAAAACCCTGTTGCAACGGACACGACCTTATCGCATATCCTAAAAAATGCAACTCTAAGGAGAAAATCAATGCTTATGAGTAATCCTGGAATAACTGATCTAGAAAATTGTGATGAAACTTTAAATATCAACAAAGTAGGAAGGCCCTGTCGAGAAGTTATAAATGTAAAGAAATAGCTGGCATTTATAGCACAGTCAGAAGACTTGTGGAGAAACAAGAAGGTATTGCAAAGGTACCGACAGAGAAAGGACAGTCAAGTAAAACGATTGTCAAAACCCAATGCTTACATGAAAGGGTGAAAGACACAAATAGAAGAATTTTGGAAGAAAATTCGAGATTTATGCCAATCAAATAAGATACTAATTTGATAATGGACCAGCAAGTAGAAAAGACACATATCCTTTGCTCAAAGCAGGAGATGTATCAGAAATTTAAGAGGGATAATCCAGATTTTAAAAAGGAAATTCATTACATTTCTCAAGTTGATACCGACAAATTTCAGGTGCTTAAGCCTTGCTTGTCGCAGAGTGTGTATATGCACTAAGAATGACAACATGGAGCAGAAAGTTGAGGCTTTGAACAGAAAGGTAAAACAGATTGTAATTGAAGAGGTGTCCACAAAATCAACAAAGGAATTAACAGATATTTCAGTATGTAGATATTCAGAATTCCCAGCACGAGAATGCACAGATAGTACAGGTACTTTGTGTGGAACACATAAAATACAAGAAAACTTACAGCCGATCATTACCAATAGTAACAAGGATGAAATCATTAAGTACCATCAGTGGGAAATTAGATGTGAAAGTTACATCAACAGGGAAGGGACAAGTAAGAAAGTGACTCGTTGGATGCAAGTAGAAAAAATCAAAGTACAAAAGATATTATTAAGGACATTTCAGAATCAATGGAATCATTTACTGCTCACATGTTTCGAGCTAATTATCAACACAAGGTACACGCCAATCTAACAGCAAACTTGGAAATAAACCATTGCCTTGTTGTTATGGACTACTCAGAGCATATGACATTGTAGTCCCAGCATGAAATTGAGTCAGCGCATTGGACTCAAATACAGGTAACATTATCCCCAATACATATTGTTCGTCATGCAGCTGACAGTATCAAAGATAAACCTTTAATAGTCAAGGAGTCACTCATCATATTGTCAGATGACGTGGCCCATAATGCTGGTGCAGTTTATGTATTTACTGACCAGCTATTGTTTCATCTAGAAAATCGTCATGGACCGCCAGTTAAAGCACTGCATCGTTTTTTCAGACAACTGTGCAGCTCAATTTAAATGCAAAGATGCATTTTGCCATCTTCCCCTTTTAGAGACCACACGAGATATCAAGATATAGTATCACTACACATAATCACCTAAGTGATGGCCTTGGTGCAGGAATTAAGAAGTAGCCAGAACAATATATACTTAGTGCCAAGGTCATCAACAATGCATATCAGGCTTATTTGGTATTGAGACGAAGTCAAACTAGCGAAAGCCAGCAAGTCATGTACATTCCTATGAAGAAGATAAATCATGAAGATCCAAAGAGTAACACAATTATCAAGCCAATAACTGGAACTCTTTCCTTCCATATGGTATGGACCTTGCTTGCAGTTCCAAATATTCTTCTGTGTATAGACCTGAGTTGCTCCTGTTCAGTGTGTATACGGGATCAGAATGGCCCTGCTTATATGGGAAATATAGGCATACAAATGTTTTATGGAATATAAGTGAAGGTCATACTACATCAGCAGAACAGATCTGTACCTCTGAAAACAATGCTTCAACATGTATCCTTTCCTGTCTCTATATGTTTTTATATTAATCTTAGTTAACATTTGTTTATGTTAAAAGTAATGCATTTGGAAAAAGTGAAATAAGGTGAGATTATCATGTTTCAGTACATCGTTACTGTAAACAGAGAAATAGTCGCAGCTGTTGTATATTCACAGTAGACTACCTTCCGTAAAAAATCAATCTTGACAAGATGTATATTAGAAAATTGCAAATAAAATTACATTATTTATAAAAAAAAAAATGAATAAACACATAGAGAAAATTTCCTGGTTAACAACATTAATCCTTAACCCACGATTAGCAAATGCAAATACTACTAACACTAACGCTAATGGTCACGACTATATAGAAACTGTAAATAGCAGTAGAAGGTCACACCAGGAGCATACTGAGAGACATGAAGTAGTTTTTGAAACTTTCAGTGTTAATATTACAGAAAAGGGTTGGCAGTTGAGAGGTGATGTCCCAGAAGAGTGCCACTGCTGCTTCTGGGCCATCAGTGACCAGTGAGACAAAAATGGATTAGAAGCATTCTCACATGTAGAGCTGAGGAAAAATGTTGTTGGATATGTTGAAAATCTACTCAATGTGAGTTTTCAGTTGCATTTATTTGTAAGATTTCTTAGGCGCATACCATTTCATTTTCATGAACAGGTTTATTTAAATACATTTTGTTTTGCTTTGAACATGGCTGGAAAAAAAATCCGGCTTGGATTGTCCTTGAAAACAAATAATCTGGTCCACTACATTATCCTTCACAAAACGAAATTTCTGTCTAAAAAGGGATAGAAATTACCCCTTCCTACCACCCCCCACCTCCNNNNTGAAATGCTTTGAAACGAATTGCAAATTAGACAAATAACTATATGAGTATATACATGGAGTAAATATTTCATGGGGCAACTACTCAGTTTATACTAGAATATCCATTTTACAGACTGAGAAATGCGATCCTTGACCAGACAAAATGAAATTATTTAATTTATATTTCAATCTGTGTGAATTTGTATATTTAGATATAAAAAATGTGTTAAAAATAATGTGTCCATCACTCATATGTAATTACTTGAAGGGAGATATATAATGTAATTTATTATTAATCTACATTTCAGGCAAAGAAACTTGAAATAGAGAAATTTCTGACCACAGACATCAAAACATATTTAGCAAATATGAGCAGAAATAGTACCTATGCGAATCATATATACATTCAGGCCTTAAGTGAAATGCTTTCATGCAACATACATGTGGTGAATACATATATTGTGCTAGGGACTCAAGCTGACGGTACACACAATTGATGCACACTGGTCTTAGGATATATGCCTGACATCCAGCATTATGTCAGCCTTGAACCCATGATGAGGTACGTTTTAGAATGATTGACTTATGTATTATGTAGAACAGGTCTAGAAGGTGCAATAGTCGTACTACAATATATAAATATCAAGACTAAATGATTGCTGAAAACTCATCATTGTTCAACAACGTTTAGTTGAAATAGAGGTACCAATTTTTATGCACTAGAAATGTGCGCATATAATATCGATGTTAATAAAATCTCGTCAGTAGTGCTCGAACGCGAACCGCATGACAATCCAATCATGTAATTGATTTTATTCAATTTCAAAGTGCAATTAAGTCGAATTACAGAAGTTTTATTTGTAATATTATGATTATGCGCATGCATATTATATACCAATTATTTTGTATTTCTCCACTTGCAGAGCTAAGCCTGGAAATTTTGTGGCTGTCCATCTTGTATCCAAAAGGAAGAAAAGTCAAATCTGTATTGCAAAGGTAGGTACATAACTTTTTTGTGAAATCTACGAATGTCCATTGTTGAGCTTCTATATGTTATAATACCATAGACCTGATTGAAGTACAGGATTTGCTGACCTCACTTAAGCTTTTAAGTTGCAAATAAAATGATACTGTAATATTCTAACATGAATTAACGATATGGTAAAAAATGAAACACTAATATGATTTCTAAAGTGAATTTAAAATCATTTTGTAGATTCTACAAGTCGATATTGATTATCGGATTCAGTTCCTGAAACAAGTGAGAAAGGATATATACACGTGGCCAGTTCAAGAGGAAGTTTATTGGCAAGGAGCAAGTGACATCGTTATGAAGATGACGCCTCCAACACTTCCCCTGGAAGAGGAATTAGACTGCAGTTCAGATATGAGGAACTCCAGTCTTGAAAGACGTTTCTTGAAAAATAACTTTAAATATGTTTGAATGTGTACATTGTAACATTTACATTATTTTTGATTCGTTCTATGTTATGTTTGAGTCCAGATTAATATATGTTTTGCAACTTGTACGATTGTTTCACTCCTGACATACAACATTATCTTTAAGGCAAGATATATATGACACAAGTTACATGTCCATACAAAACAATACCATATTTTAACATGTTTGTGCTAACTAATTCTCTATGTTTATATACAACTTGGTATATTACATTGATAAAATAAAGTTAAGTTTGGTTTAGGTGTCATTTCTTTAATATCATGCAAATTTGGGAAATATATGAAATAATTTTCAAAATATTCTTCTTACATGCAAAAGTTTATAGGGCTCAAGTAAAAAATATCCAACTAGAAAACTTTGAGTCTGAATTTTAAATTATTTTAAAACATTTGTTACAATCCTGACCTATGTGTGTACTTACCACCAAGCAAAATATTAAAACCATGTGAATAAATAAAATATATGTGAACTTTCCTAATGTAATAAAAAAGCAAGTGAGAAGTAAATAAATTTGGAAGAATGTATTTTTCAAGTATTTTACGACCCTAAATTAGTTGATGCAACTGCTAGCGGTCAGCTTTAAGTCTTAATATCAAGCAAATTAATATTTCTCTAATAGATAATTGTTAAATCATATGCTGATGCCTGTTACATTCATTGGACACCAATTTCAATACCTATTTCTGTTGAAATATTCACTTAAGTTGATATATACAAAGATATCTCAATATTGCAACAAAATTAAAGTAAAAATACATGCGTTTTTCATTTGTCAATAATGCAAAAATGGATGAAGAAATTTCTATGACATTTTCAGTGAATGAATTAGTATCATGCATGTGTCCTCAAATGTACTTTTCATATTTATGTGGACATTTTTTAAGAGAAACATAAACTTTTGTTATGAGAAACCAAAAAATTACTTTAAAAATGGTGAAAATACATTATATTTTATCTCTAAATTAAAAATATCGGTTTAAAATGATCGAAACTAATTGTTTTTAACTTGGTTGTAACAATAAATTAGTAATGTACAATCATTTTTAGAATTACTGGAGTTGTAATCTTGTTGAGAAATATTGTTAGTGTTACAAAATTATAGAGCAAAAGCCATTAATAAAATGTGGCATTTTGTTTCTCTTAATTTCTTTCACAAACGGATGGTAGATTGGTAAACTTGGACTTGTGTGGGTCCTTAGAATTCAATAGGACATAACTTTCCAATTACTCTCATTTTGGTCAATCATGTCACACTATGGGGTCATTTTTTTAAACATCTCATATTGGAACCACATGTGATACTGTGGAGATGGGTACTATTTATAAATTTGTCATTTTCTTCATTTCAATTTTTATTCATTTATGCATGTATATGTTTTTTTTATTACAAAAAATATAGATTATTTCATTTCTCATTAAATTTACCATTTCAATTTTTCTTCTTAACTAAATATATTTTACTTTATTTTCATTACATTTTAATTAAATATAACATGTAATATTTCACATAGTAATGCAGGTCTGAAAAGTGAAATTTAGTATTTGAAAAATTAAACTAAACTAATAAAAAACAATCTAAAAATATAAGAATAAATCTGTTAAAATCAACAACTTGAGGAAACAATAATTAAGCTTTTGTAAAAGGTCTCAAAAGTGAAATTTATAATAAAAAAAAATAAATAGAGCACAATCTAAAAATGTATGAATAAGTCTGTTAAAATTTATCAACTTGAAAAAAAAAAAATTAAACTTCTGTCAAAATTCATATATTACATGAACATGTAATATCTTAAAAAACAATCTTTCTAAAATGTATGAATTTGAAATATTATATGATACTCACTCATGCAAGTAAGCAATTTCCTGAAAATCTAAATTTAAATGTTTTTAATATTTATTTATAGATTTAGAATTATCATAATTTTGAAGAGTATTCTTTTTTTAATTGTGAGTGTGTATTCTTATTGTTTTTGGATATTTCGATAAACTATGATAAAAAAAAAATACCTGGGCTTATAATATCCTAATTTATTTTCATGAAGTATGATATAAAACTATATATGCTTATATTTAAGTATAATATCCTAATTATCTTTATAAAGTTTGATATTAAATATATGATTGTTTGTTTTTATTTCCATAAAATATGATTTTAAGTACCTAATTCCTATTTAGTTTATTCACTCAATACTCACAAAAAAACAAGACAACCTTAAATTAAAAATGTATTGTGGACTTGGAATACATTGAGATCTTATCAGATTTACACTAATTAAACATGACTAGTCATGTTTATATTAGAATTAACCTATTTAGCCTATGCCAACAATATATTTTTCACTTTCTATATATATTTTTTTTTAAATATTGGCATAGGTTGAATGAAGCGTATGAGGTATGCCAGGTATTTATCAGACTCTGCATTGAGCTGTACTGTATACTGAACTGCCTGATCGAATTTTCGTTCTCAAAAGGCGAAATATGGTTCGATAATCTGTTTAATGTGAAATATTTACCTTTATTTCATCATTTTATAGATATTTACCATTTCCAAAGCATAGTCAAAATCGTAGCTAATGCCCCTTTACGCATTTTGACCCCCCACCTTACATACAAGCTTCATTATATGCTTGTACAGAAAATCTACCTTGCAACTTTAACAAAAATTTGGATACAAAGTTTAAGATATGCTGAAATATTGAAAAGAAAAACAAAGTTTCAATGTAATCATTTTTTTTCCCATGAAGTGGCTTCTCATTTAATAACTCATTAACTGTTGTGAAATAATTGATGAAGAAAATGGAAAACGCTTTAAAAGTGTCAAAATTTTAATACAATGCACATTAAATTAAACAGGTAAAATTTACCAGTATTACTTGCACAGATACATGACATGGAAATATGTGTTCTAATACTTATGTAATCTGAATTTGATGCAGCTGACCATTTTATGACCCACTGACCAAATACGTATGCAATGAGCATCCTGTCTCAATAAAAAGGGCTATAAACCTCCTGCTGGTAATCCCCATGGTTGACACTGTGCTGTATATATTCAACCAATCATGATCATAGATGAAATAAATAAATAAATAAATAAATAAATAAATAAATAAATACATATAGGGATGTTCGACGTGATGTCACAGGCTTGAGAATTTACATGTGTGGTTGGCGGGAAATCAACAATTTCGCTTGTCTTTCAATGAAGGCTCAACTTTAAATTGTCATTAGTATTTTGTTATTTACGATAATTTAATAATTCTTGCAGAAATGAAAATTATATAGCAATAATTAATTCACATCGAAGGTTTGATAAAATATTCAAAATAAAAAGATTGGAAATTCAATCTTGTTTTATTTAGTTTTGAAGCGTAAAAATGCATTATTTATATTAGAATTATGCATTTATCATATCAAAATAAAAAAAATGTAAACTGACAGAACAAATATGAATTTTCTTAAGTCTCTAAAACAATTAACAAAAAAAAAAAATTGGTTTGGAAATAAAAAAGATATAAAAATTAAAAAAATTGTTACTTTCCGGTCAATTACGTTATTGTTTTACTGCCAACCAATTATTTGTTTAATGACATCCAAATTAGTGAATATGACATCACTAATGAGATTGGCGAACATTCCTATAAGGCTCCCTAAATTAAAATAGAAAAAAAAAACACTTTAAATTAAAAACTTTTGAATTTAGATTTTCAAAAAATTGGTTAATTGTATGGGTGAGTATCATATACTATTTGAAATATATACATTTTAGAAAGATTGTTTATTTAAAATATTATATTTTCATTTAATATGTGAATTTTGACAAAAGTGTAATTCAAAATATAAAAGGGTGCGTATGCTTACCACCGAACACCACCGAACACCGCCAAACACCACCGAACACCACCGAACACCTTCAAGTGAAAAATAAGATATATTTCAACTGAAATTTAAAAGTTTGAGGAATATAAATATATGAATAAAAGAATTATTGATAATTTAATCGGCACGCGTCCTATAATTCTTGCTCAGTTAACCAAACAGAACCGCTAATTAACACCGATCACTCAACCTGAACAAAACAATCAATAAATATAATATATATTCATCAAGTGGCATATGTCTGTTGTTTCTTCCTTTGTTGGTTTATTTATCAAATTTATTACTATTTAATTTGTTGTTTTGAAAGTCAACAACTTAGGTGAATATCTCAATCGGTAGAAACAATTTGTTTTTTCATAACTGACCTTTTGAATAAGTATCAATGAGTGAAAAAAAGATTATAATCCTTCCTACTATATACATCCTTGTTATAACAGTATTCATTTTTACAGTATACAAAACAATTATTACAATTAATAGCATTTGTCAATAAATATACGCCATTTGTTACACATAAATATCAATATTTTTAATGTTGTTTTTGTGTTTTTAAGTTCTTGATCTCTTGCCTTGTCCAGGGGCATGTTTAACGAAGATGTGTTAGGACTAAGATATATCATAGGATATTCTTAGGCCATGTATTTGTCTTAAGTCTGTTTATCGACCGCCTCTTAAGTTAAGATTTGTCCTAAATTTTATCATAACTTTAGGAAAATGAATTAGGTGACTTAGGACCATCTTAAAGGGATATTAAAGCTCGTTTTAACATATCTTTTTTCAACTCTTGACGAAGGTTGTTTCTTTTCAATTTAATTGTAAAAACAATCCAAAAATACTTTGCACGCCCATATAATCCTTAATATCATTAAAATATCACGTAAAAGGGTCGAAATAATGTTTGTCTAGGAAGCAATAAATTCAATCAATGGAAAAACCCGGAAACAACCGCATGATATGAAATAATTATCAACGAATTATGTCACTTTTACAAATATTCATTGATAAAAGCGGTATAAGTTATCATAAATATCATTTATTGAACCAATTGCAAGTTTTCGTGAGATAAAGCAAAAATACCAAAATGAGTTTTAGCATCCCTTTAAGGTGACAACTACATTTCAATAAATATAAAAAAAGATAATAATAATTAAATACACATAGTACAATAAATTATTATTAATTCAGAAAATAAAAAACACCATCGATAAGTTCGGGCTAAGATTTCTTCTCATTTTGAATGTATGGGTAACATACAAAATACGACTCTATTTATATAAGGTAAAAATCTATCATACAAAAGAACACGATTTGCACGACTTTACTCACTGTTTTCATCTGTATAGGGTGTACTACTCGTAAATAACTCGTTTGACAGCTTAATAATTTCAATATAGATTGAATATATCGATATGCATATTGTACAGAAGATACATTTTAACTCTAATACTTGTGATTAACTCCAAATCGTCTTTAAATTTAAATTTCTTTCGGATTTTTAATTTATTGAAAGCTCATAATTAACATAAAATTATATTTTGATTTATTGGGCTAATTATCTCCACTCCATATTGAAATTTCAATCAATTAATATCTTAGGAGGATCTTAAAACCATCTGTACTAGGATGTTCTTAAGACAGCTTCGTTGTGCTGTCTCAGACATGTTCTAAGATGGTCCTTATTATGGTCCTAAGACATGTCTTAAGACATGTCTGAGGATAGTTTCGTTAAACAGGCCACAGGCTTTTTGGCGATCACCATTGCTTTATTCGGAGCGGAGTATGGTCCATCTGTCGTACTTGCCCTTTAGTGTGGATAACTTGCTGAACGAATGTATGAGTGTTCATCATAGAAAACATTTGCTAAAATTGGTTCTATTGATATTCTTATTAGTCTTATAAATGTCGTTAAAATATAACTTTGTTGTACGCTTTTAAAAATGAAAGTGAGAAAAGACGATTTTTTTTTATTTCAGAATTTACTCAAAATGATGTAGATTGAATAGAGCCAACAGTGAGTTTACACAACAATTTTCGTCTTTAGACCAAAACAATGTGATTGTGTGAAATATTATTTTATCAAAGGAAAAATAGCAAGCTCACAAGTCGTCGGTTATTTAACAATTACCTGCAATTAGTAGATCAAACGTTATGTTGTTTAAGAAATAGTTCATGTAAGCCAGAGTGTGTATACAGTTTTAACATGGGTAACATTATTTCCGCACAAATTTTATCCCGAGAGTAAGCGAGGGATAAAATGCAACGAAAATAATGTTACCCGTGTTAAAACGTGATGCAAATTCTGGCTTCCGTGAATTATTTCGATTCTAGTAGGACAAATCTAACGTATGTTGTGAAGTGGAAGTCGGTAATGGAAATGCATTTCATAACAAAATTCACTAACCCTCATGTTTTACAGTTTACAGTTGGTTTTCTTTTATGTATAAATAGACTGTGATGCTATGAAGTTACTGATATTTTCCATTTTAATGGCATTTTGAATTTAGCAACTTAAACAAGTAAAATGCTCACAAAATCTTAAAAATAAATCATTAGTCATGTCTTTCATATGTCATCAGCGTTCGTTGTAATCGACTTCCGGAAGATGTTAAATTTCAAAAGTCAAAGTCCATTGATGGTTATCTTAAGTATTTATTCCGGAAAAAATATAGGTTAAAACAATACGGGCATTTTTATGTTTGTTATGCACCACAGTGCGGTATGAATACATAAATTCACTATGGAATTATGCTTGTAATTTTCTCGTCAATACGCATGAACGAATTAAAATATATCGTGAGTTTTATCACTGTATTATGTATATAGCCAATGAAGGACGTCATGTTAGAATTATTGATGATCCCTTATTGAACCGGATGATTGGCGATTATCATAGAAGTCAGCCGACACGTGCTGCAATCAATGTGTTCGGTGGTAGAAAAAAGTTCGACGGTCTTAATTAAGAATGTTAATGTTGATACGAACTCTAAATAAAATATACATTTTTTTTGTTTCAGTTTTTAATGTGCTCGGCGGTATATGTATTACATATCATTTTTCTTCAAAGTCTTAATTTACAACCCTGATTGAGAAAACGTTCGGTGGTGCCGTTAAGAATGAAATATAGTTCAACTTCATATATATAAGTGTTCGGTGGTACAGTAGTTATCACTTATGTTTGGTGTTTGAATTTTTCCAAGAATTTTCAAAATAAATAAGCTAAATTGTCGTTATTGAAGTGTTCGATGGTGTATTCAAAATTCGTAACATTCGAGTCCTTTGCTATATTATAATAAAAGTGTTCGACGATAGTCATAAAAGTGGTCTAGAATGTATGAAAACTAAACATATCCCTTCATTTTAAGATTAAATGTGTTCGGTGGTACTCCAGACAGTGTCCGGTTAATTGCACATAAGGCGCGTGCCATTAAAATGATAAATTATTCCGTACTAAGCTTATTACCTTTCTCCAAACATTGAATTTTAAATAAAAAAATACTATTTTATACAATAAAGTTGTTCGGTGGTAGTAAAATGTGTTCGTTGGTACTATTTAGGTGTTTGGTCGTGTTTGGTGGTAAAAAGACGCACCGCATGTATAAATGAAGAAAAATTTAAATAAAGAAAACAACAAATTAACAAATAGTACCCATCTCCACAGTATCACCTGTGGTTCCAACATACAACATACTGATTACCTATATGTACAGGTAAAACCATCACTCACAGGTGACTTACCTTTGTATTTCATATAAGTATACTATTTTCAGATGAATGCTTTCATTGAGAATAAGATTGGAAAATTATGCACAGAATAAAATAAAAACTTAGGGTTTATATGTATACATTAATTACATTGAAAAAAATAAATCATTTGAAACAAATTTCATGTAAATATTTTTTTAAATCTATTAAACATGTTCACAGTAATGTTCAGAATCTGTTCAGACTCTGTTCAGATTTTTAAATTATGTTCAGACTCTGTTCAGACTCTGTTCAGACTTTTAAGTAATGCTTAGATTATGTTCAGACTTTGTTCAGACTTTCTAGCACAACAACTAGTCCGTTCAGACTTTCTTGACTTTGTAGTGTCTCTACTCTAACTGATTTTGACTCGAAATCTTGAACTTCATACCAATTTAGTTTTAAATACTGTATACAGATCAAGACACACATTGCTTAGAAATATCTACAAATATATGTAAATAAAACTACACCATCCACGAAGTTCCGAGTGCAATATAGCAATGTCTTGTTTAAACATTTGCTTTGGTACGTAATAACTAGTTGAAAAGAAATATTAACCTAAATTATAATTGGATTCATTGTAGAAAACTTATGAAATAACAATGAAGGAATCTGTGTTTCAATATGAAGGTATGAACAATCGTTGAACTTAAGTAACAAAGTAATATGTTTTATGCAAAAAGGATTATGTAAATTGTTGACTGCTGAGACAGAACAAATTTAAATAAAAAAAAACTTTTTCTTAAGCACATTATTTAGTTGGATGTTCTTGACCAGACCCTGAAATAAAACTACGCATATCAACACAATACGAACTGTGACAAAACAAAATGACCATCAAGAATGTGTTTGCTAAAACATGTTGACTAACCAATAATTTACCTGCAAACTTCCAAACACGAAAACAAAAATTGTGTGTGTTGTAAGTCAGATGAATGAATGATTCGCGAAAACATACAATCTAGCACCAATGTTAATAGTTGGTCACATGTTAATAAATGTGACCACACAACATCAACTTTCATTTAGATGTAGGAGACAAATCCCAAAATATTGTGTTTAACATACCAAATTACAAACTTTCAACAATGTTTGCTGACGTAAACACAAAAGTACGCTTCTCCAGATGAATGCCAAGATCTTTGGTTGTGTAAGATAGACTTGTAATCTATTGGTATATATGATTAACTAAGAACGAGTTTGGGTTCAAAATGTGAATGATTAGTAAGTACGCTCTAAAATATATGAACACTTATTAAATACGTCTAAAAATATGAGTGCTTCATAAACACGGTCACCTTTTACGATGATTGAATGTAACCTCAGCATCTGCAACTTGTAGTAGTAGACATGTACTGATCAATTCTACAAGAAGCACTGAGCATTACAGTTTCTCCATTATCTTAACAGTTATGAAAACGAACGCAGAATATACGATGAACACAGTTGAACAAAACAATTCATGCTTTGTAAAGGGAAAACTATGACCTCAGTAGTAAAGTAGCAGTCAAACATATAAATGCATAATACATGCATAGTATGTTCACTGAAAATGGATCTACAATACGTACTGGGCTTGTCAAGATTACCAGATTTACAATAGAAATTATGATATTTTTTTTAATTGATTCTGATCAGAATAAACTGAAATTATGAAGTACAAAGCATATGAGTGTAGACTTATTATTATGAGTACTATTCGAAATTATGACTATACAATAAATTATACAGCAAACACTTTATATTGAGAACAAACACATAACTGAACAATTTTGGTTCAACGAATAATTTATTTATGTCAAATATATCAATTGTAAAACTTATGTGGATAAATCTTCCGACATTGGTTCTGTGGTTTTCTTTGAAACTTGAAAAAATATTGATAAATCATACGGACACTTAAAAAACGTCGGATCTTTGATTCTTGTCTTACCTTCGAGAAATGGACTATCAAACAATAACATCATATTGGTCTAAGCACAGTACATATGATAAATACCTAACACCATGAATACTTTTTGATATATTCAAACTTTCCTCGAAGTAAAAACTTACCCGGTAGTCATGAAGAACTGATTGACCGTTACGAAATATCAGTTTATCAAATGGCAAATGTAACTAAGATAATCGCAGGTAGAGACACAATCGTTACCCTTAACAAAAATACATTGCAACTAAATGTCATGGGTTAGTACAGATACTTCAATTAAAAGTGGCGGGGTTGAACTATTTACACTACATGATAATGGCATACAGTAAGCAAGTTGTGGTTGATAATGTTTAGTTTGTTTTGTATTCGTTTAATACTATGTTATTGTACATAAGCAATAGGATACATATGCACATGAATTAATGACGGCAAAACAAAACACTAACAATCGATATTTAGAACTTGGACATTGATAAGAATAAACTAAGAAGAAAGGGTGAAACATTGCTGAAACAAAATATATTAGATTGATTTATAAAAGTTCAAGCTTTTCCAAATATTTTGGAGTTGACGTCATAACTATGATCATCGCTCCCCAATAGTAAAGTTGCAATACTGATGTTGATATCCTCGCAATTACAAAGAAGAATTTTCCTTTCGTTCAGGTATGAAAGTACATTCCAGAAAACAATGCATAGCATCTTCAAAAGAAGAACCGCAATTACATTTATAAGTATGTATTATATGTATTCTCAACAGATCGACATTAAGTGACATTAAGTGAGCTGCATTGGTGTCTAAGTCTTTGGGGGTTTATAGATACCACCTTTCACTCTATTTTTAAAAGAAGATAATGTAGGGCAATTCCTCATAGATATGTCTAGATTGTTCCATCGCGAAACGGTCGATGGAATGTTTAATTTTAATACAGTACATTTACGTCATCGAATGTAAATTCAAGTATTGTTCCATGAGCAGTTTGTCTTTTTATATTTTCAAAATATTAAAAAATATCTTGGCTAAATGCATAGCGCGTGCCATTAATATTTTCATGTTTCACCGTTCAATCCAAACATTTCTTCGATCTGTTTGGTTTATATATGTTAGTTATCCAATCGTCTGCCCAGAAGTTTTCAAAAACAGGAGAATAATAATATCCAAAGATATCTAAATGAGTCCTGTGGACCATGTCATGTGTTAATATTTTCGTATTTCCTTCTTCGCATGTTGGACCAACAACACCAACATTTTGGGGCTTAAATTCAAGTAATGTCTTAATCCCGACTGACGTCCAGTTCTGTGTCATAAATCGTGTATCGTCATTTATGCGCACAAAATATGTCATATTATCATCATACGCAACTTCCGCTATTTCATTAATTGCGTCTGTAAATGTACCACCCTTGACACCAATGACTTTCACAAAACAAAATCGTTGAGCAATCATATCCTGAGCATTCACCAGATAATCGTCTTCATCAATAGCAACATAGACTGTATAATGATATTTAATCTCCATGGTAACAGAAATAGATGGTAATGCTATTTTCATTAATGATAAGCTAGCCAGATCAGGTTGATCCTTGTTTCTAGTTGTTGTTGGAATAAATATTGCAATTTCAGTTTTGTTTTTGACGTTGCGAAGACAATTCGTCCCTGACGGATAGCTGTATTCATTAACCACCCCATACGTCATATTGTACAACATTTGATGTATTAGTAATATTACACATATTCCAATTGAAGGAGACAGTACGTGTCTCAAAATATTCATTATGGTATATACATTATCTATATATATTTTCCGACTATATGTTACATGCTAGAAATGATCAATTACATTGAATATATAATTACTAAACACTAGAAACATTCCAAATTCCAATTACAAGGCGCCAAAATATTAACTTCCCTGAAATGTTTCGTAATGCAATGATAAAACCCGAGAACGACCGAAAGGCGAAAAGATGTCTGGTGACCCACTTTCGATTTTGCAGCCCACGATATGTCCTGTGTCAACAAAATCGGATGATTATCTGTCAAAATGGGGGTGTAGAAGGTAGGAAGATATAAAAAACGGATTCTCCTTAAAGAAAAATAATTTCACTACGCAAATCAGTTGGCGATTTGTGTCCTATCGACATTTTGACAGGGGAAATGGAGGTTGAAGTGACAGGGGTAGTAGGAGTGAGTCCGGCCTTGTGGTATTTTAGATACATAGCGAGCATATTTTTGACTCTACACAAGCGTTTGTGATTCATGTACACCATTTGATTTTGTTGATTCATGTACCTCATCTGATGCTGTTGAATCATGTACACCATTTGATTGTGCTGATTCATGTACACCATCTAATTGTGTTGGTTTATGCAAACCATTTGATTCAGTTATTTCATGTACACCATTTGATTGTTTTGATTCAAGTACCTCATCTGAATCTGTTGATTCATGTACACCATTTGATTGTGCTGATTCATGTACACCATCTAATTGTGTCGGTTCATGCAAACCATATGATTCAGTTAATTCATGTACACCATTTGATTGTTTTGAATCACATACACCAATTGATTGTTTGGATTCATTTATACCATTTGATTGTTTAGATTGATACACACTATTGTATTGTGTTGATTAATGCAAACCATTTGTTTGTAATGATGCATGCACACTATTTGATTGTGATGATACATGCATACCATTCGTATGTGCTGAGTCCTGTATACCAATTGTTTGTGTTGATTTTATTTATTCATGCACATCATTTGATAATGTCGAATCACGTGCGCCACTTGATTATATTGATGCATATGCACCATTTGATTGTATTGATTCATGTACACAATTTGATTGAGTTGATTCAGTAAAATTTTTGATTGTGCTGATTCATGTTCACCATTGGATTCTGATGATTCATGTACACCATTTGATTGTGTTTATTCGTGTAAACTATTTGATTTAGTTGATTCATTAACACCATTTGATTGTGTTGATACGTGTACTCCGTTTGATTGTTTTCAAACAAGTACACCACCTGATTGTCTTTATTCATGTATTTCATTTGATTGTGTTGATGCATGTATATTATTCTACTGAGCTGATTCCTGTACATCATTGTTTGTGCTGATTCAAGTAAACCATTTGATTGTGTTGATTCATATACACCATTTGAATATGTTGATTCAAGTACAACATCTTAGTGTCTTGGATCATGTAAACCCTTTGATTGTGTTGAATCAAGTCCACCTCTTCAATATATTGATTCATGAAAACCCTTTGATTGTGTTGATTCAAGTACACCATTTGATTGTGTTGATTCATGTACAACATCTTAGTGTCTTGGGTCATGTAAATCGTTTGATTGTGTTACTTAATGAACACCATTTGAATGTTTTGATTCATGTGCATCATTTAATTGTGTTGATTCATGAAAACCATTTTACTGTGTTGAATCATATACATCATTTGACTGTGTTGATTTATGCACACCATTTGAGAGTGTTCATACATGTAAGCCGCTGATTCTCCTGAATCATATACATTATTTGATTGTGTTGATTCATGTATAATATTTGATTATGTTGATTCATGTACACCATTTGATTGTGTTGATTCATATAAATCCTCAGACTGTGTTGATTAATGTACACCATTTGACTGTGCTGATTCATGTACACCATATAATTGAGTTAATTCCTATACACCATTTGATTGAGTTGATTCATATACACCATTTGATTGTGTTGATTCATTTGATTCTGCTGATTTATACACATCATTTCATTTTGTAGATTCATTCATGCAATTTGATTGTGTTGAATTACGTACACGACTTGATTGTGTTTATTCATGTACTGCATCGCGTTGTGTTGATTCATGTACACCATTTGATTGCGTTGATTCACATACACCATTTGACTGTGTGATTCATTTACCCCCCTTGGTTGTGTTGATTGATGTACAGGCGCTTGTGTAGAGTAAAAACATATGCTCGTTATGTACCTAAATTACCACAAGGCCGGACTCACTCGTACTACCCCTGTCACTTCAACCGCTATTTCCCCTGCCAAAATGTCGATAGGACACAAATCCCCTTCTGATTTGCGTAGTGAAATGATTTTTCGTTAAGGAAAATCC
>MJUT01014521.1:24512-79821 GCA_002080005.1 Gigantidas platifrons | reverse complement strand
GTACACCATTTGATTGTTTTGATTCATGTACACCATTTGATTGTGTTGAATTACATACATAAATTGATTGTGTGGATTCATTTATACCATTTGATTGTTTAGATTCATACACATTATTTTATTGTGTTGATTAATGCAAACACTTTGATTGTAATGATGCATCTACACTATTTGATTGTAATGATACATGCACACCATTCGTATCTGCTGAGTCCTGTATACCAATTGTTTGTGTTGATTCATATACACCCTTTGATTTTATTTATTCATGTACATCATTTGATAATGTCGAATCACGTGCGCAACTTGATTATATTGATTCATGTACAACAGTTGATTGTGTTGATACATGTACAGCATTCTTATGTGCTGATTCATGTAAACTAATTGTTTGTGTTGATTCATATACACTCTTTGATCTTGTACATATTTTGATTATGGGGAATCACGTGCGCCACTTGATTTTATTGTTGCATGTACACCATTTGATTATTTTGATTAATGTACACCATATTATTGTGCTGATCCATGCACACCATTTGATTGTGTTGATACATGTACACCATTCGTAAGTTCTGATTCCTGTACACCAATTGTTTTTTTTTTTAATATACACCCTTTGATTTTGTTTATTCATGTACATCATTTGATTATGCGAATTACGTTCGCCACTTGATTGCATTGGTGCATGTATGCCATTTGATTTTGTTGATTCATGTACACAATTTTATTATATTGATTAATGAACACCATTTGATTGTGTTGATACGTGTACTCCGTTTGATTGTTTTCAATAAAGTACACCACCTGATTGTGTCTTTATTCATGTATTTCATTTGATTGTGTAGATGCATGTACATTATTCTATTGAGCTGATTCCTGTACACCATGCTTTTTGTGTTGATTCAAGTATACTATTTGATTGTGTTGATTCAAGTATACTATTTGATTGTGTTGATTCATATACATCATTTCATTGTGTTGATTCATTTACATCATTTGATTGTGTTGAATCACATCCACTACTTGATTGTATTAATTCATGTTCACCGTTTGATTATGTTGATTCATGTACACCACTTGATTGTATTGATTCATGTACACCATTTTATTGTCTTGGTTCATGTAAACCGTTTGATTGAGTTATTAATGAACGCCATTTTAATGTTTTAATTCATGTGCATCATTTGATTCTGCTGATTTATACACAACATTTGATTATGCAGATTCATGCATGTAATTTGATTGTGTTAAATCACGTACATCACTTGATTGTGTTGACTCATAAACATCATTTGATTGTGTTGAATCACATACACTACTTGATTTTTTTGATTCATGTACACTATTTGATTGAGTTTCTACATGCCAACCATGTGATTGTCTTGATTCATGTGCACCATTTTATTTTGTTGATACATGTAAACCATTCTGATGTGCTGATTCATGTGCACCATTTGATTGTGTTGATTCTTATACACCCTTTGATTATGATTATTCATGCACATCATTTGATTATGGAGAATCACGTGCGCCACCTGATTGCATTTGTGCATGTATACCATTTGATTGTTTTGATTCATGTACACAAATTGATTGAGATGATGCAGTAGGGTATTTGATTGTATTGATTCCTTTACACCATTGTAATGATGCATATACATCATCGGATTGTGTTGATCCATGCACACCATTTGATTGTTTTGATTCATGTTCACCATTTGATTGTTTTGATTCATGTTCACCTTTTGATTGTGTTGATTCATACACACCATTTGAGAGTGTTGATTTATGTATGCTATTTGACTCCTTTGATTTCTGTACACTATTTTATTGTGTTGATTCATGTAAACCGGTGATTGTGTTGATCTATGTACACCATTTGATTGTGTTGAATCACGTACACCCCTTTATTGTGTTGATTCAAGTACACCATTTGATTGTTTTGATTCATGTCCATCATTTGAATGAGTTTATAAATATACACCATTTGATTGTGTTGATTCATGTACATTGTTTACTTGTGTTGATTAATATACTGTAAAGTGGGTTATGTTCGTAGCGTTTAAATTTCGCGATTTCCTTTAACAAACCTATTCGCGAGGCTTTATTTTTGCGAATCATTAATGTCATCAACGTATTTTTCGTGAGGCTGTCGAAGTTCATATTTTGTTGGATGCAGTAAGTTTCCCTCTAAGTGTAAACAGATGAATCAAAACGGTCTGTATTTGATACATTTCTGAATTTTAGAACATAGTTTACGGTGAGCCCATACTAAATACTAAAGTACCCTTGGGTAATATTATAATACTAATAAGTATGAGAGAACTTCGTTCACTGAAAGTTAATATTTAGTAAATGTCCTTCATCAAACTCCTTCACGTTAAATGGATTATCAAAACATTCATCGACATTTACCCCATTTCTCTTTCTACTTATATTCATACATTCACAGGTTTTTTGCTACAAACATTATTTACGCGAAGGGATATTTTCGCGAATTTTTCCACTCCGCGAACTTAGCGGAAATAAACCCGTCGTTAAAAATTTCCAATTTTACAGTACACCATTTGATTGTGTTGATTCATGTACACTATTTAACTGTGTTGATTCATGTTAACTATTGTATTGTGTTGATTCATGTACACCATCTGAATGTGTTGATCCATGTACACCATTTGATTGAGCTCATTCATGTAAATTCTTTGATTGTGTTGATTTATGTACACCAATTAATTGTTTTGATTCATGTACACTATTTGATTGAGTTGATTTATGTAAGCCCTTTAATTGTGTTGATTCATGTACGAAATTTGATTGCATTGATGCATGTACACCATTCAACTGTACTGATTCCTCTACACCATTTGCTTTTGTTGAATCACATACACCCCTTCATTGTGTTGATTCAAGTACACCATTTGATTGTGTAGAGTCACGTCCACCATTTGATTGTGTTGATTCAAGAACACGATTTGATTCCTTTGATTTATTGCCGCTATTTGATTGTGTTGATTCATGCAACCCATTCGATTGTGTTTATCATTGCACGCTATTTGATTGTGTTTATGCATGTACACCATTTGATTGTGTTGATCATGTGCATCATTTGATTGTGTTGTATCATGTCCACCACTTGATTGTATTGACTCATGTAAATCAGTTGATTGTGTTGATTCATGTACACCATTTGATTGTGTTGAGTCATGTCCACTATTTGATTGTGTTGATTCAAGAACACGATTTGCTTTCTTTGATTCATTGACGCTATTTGATTGTGCTGATCTATGTACGCTATTTGTTTCTGTTGATGCATGTACACCATTTAATTGTGTTGATTCATGTACATCATATGATTGTGTTGATTCATGTACACCATTTGATTGTTTTGATTCATGTACACAATTTGATTGTGTTGATTATGTACATCATTTTATTGTGTTGATTCATGTAAACCATTTGACTGTGCTGATTCGTGTACACCATTTGGTTGTGATCAGTTATGTACATCATTGTATTGTGTTGATTCATGTACACGGTTTAATTGTACTGATTACTATAGACCATTTGATTGAGTTGATACATATACACCATTTGATTGTGTTGATTCATGTACACCACTTGATTGTGTTGATCATGTACATCTTTTGACTGTGCTAATTCATGTATACCATTTTATTGTGTTCATTCATGTACATCATTTGATTGTGTTGATCATGTACATCATTTGATTGTGCTGTATCACGTCCACCACTTGATTGTATTGATTCATGTACACCGTTTGGCTGCTTTGAATTATATACACCATTTGATTGTGTTGATTCATGTACATCTGTTGATTGTGTTCAATCATGTACACCATTTCATTTTGATGATTCATCTACATCATGTGATTGTGTTGATCATGTACATCATTTGATTGTGTTATATCACGTCCACCACTTGATTGTATTGGTTCATGTACACCGTTTGGCTGTTTTGAATTATATACACCATATGATTGTGTTGATTCGTGTACACCATTTGATTGTTGTGATTCATGTACATAATTTGATTGGGTTGATTCATGTACACCGTTTGATTGTGTTGATCATGTACATCATTTGACAGTGTTGAATCACGTCCACCACTGGATTGTATTGATTCATGTAAACCGTTTGGCTGGTTTGATTTATATACACCACTTAATTTTGTTGAATGACGTACACCATTTGATTGTGTTAATTCATATACACCATTTGATTGTGTTGATTCATGGACACCATCTGATTGTGTTGATCCATTTACACAATTTGTTTCAGTTCATTCATGTAGATAATTATATTGTGTTGCTTTATTTAAACCAATTGATTGCTTTTATTCATGTACACTATTTGATTGAGTTGATTCATGTATACCCTTTAATTGTGTTGATTCATGTACACAATTTGATTGTATTGATTCATGTACATCATTCAACTGTACTGATTCCTCTACATGATTTGAGTTTGTTGAATCACGTACATCCCTTGATTGTGATGATTAAAGTACACCATTTGATTGTGTTGATTCATGCAAAGTATTTTATTGTGTTGATTCATGTACACCCTTTGACTGTATTGATTTATGCACACCATTTGTGATCGTTGATACATGTAAGCCGTTTGATTCTGCTGATTAATATATATCATTTGATAGTGTTGAAGCACGTACACACCTTGATTGTGCTGATTCATGCACATCATTTGAATGAGTTGATTCACGTAAATCCGTTGATTGTGTTGATTCATGTACACCATTTTATTGTGTTGATTCATGAAAACCATTTGACTGTGCTGATTCGTGTACACCATTTGGTTGTGCTCAGTTATGTACATCATTGTATTGTGTTGATTCATGTACACCATTTAATTGTATTGATTACTATGAACCATTTGATTGAGTTGATACATATACACCATTTGATTGTTTTTATTCATGTGCACCATTTGATTGTGTTGATGCATTTACACCAGGTGATTGTGCTGATTCATGTATACCATTTGATTGTGTTGATTCATGTATACCATTTGATTGTGTTGATTCACGTACATCATTTGATTGTGTTGATCATGTACATCATTTTATTGTGCTGTATCACGTCCACCACTTGATTGTATTGATTCATGTACACCGTTTGGCTGTTTTGAATTATATACACCATTTGCTTGTGAGTGTTGAATCACGCACAACACTTTATTTTATTGATTCATCTACACCATTTGATTGCTTTGATTCATGTACACAATTTGATTGAGTTGATTGATGTACACCATTTGATTGTGTTGATCCACGTACACTGTTTACTTGTGCTGATACATATACACCATTTTATTGTGTTGATTCATGTACACCCTTTGATTGTGTTGATCATGTACATCATTTGATTGTGTTGTATCATGTCCACCACTTGATTGTATTGACTCATATAAATCAGTTGATTGTGTTGATTCATGTACACTATTTGATTGTGATGATTCATGTTCACTACCTGATTGCGTTGATTCATGTACACCATTTGATTGTGTTGAGTCACGTCCACTATTTGATTGTGTTGATTCAAGAATACGATTTGTTTGCTTTGATTCATTGACGCTATTTGTGCTGATCTATGTACGTTATTTGTTTGTGTTGATGCATGTACACCATTTCGTTGTGTTGATTCATGTACATCATATGATTGTGTTGATTCATGTACACCATTTGATTGTTTTGATTCATGTACTCAATTTGATCGTGTTGATTATGTACATCATTTTATTGTGTTGATTCAGGTAAACCATTTGACTGTGCTGATTCGTGTACACCATTTGGTTGTGCTCAGTTATGTACATCATTGTATTGTGTTGATTCAAGTACACGATTTAACTGTGTTGATTCATGTATACCATTTGATTGTGTTGATTCATGTACACCATTTGATTTTGTTGATCATGTACATCCTTTGATTGTGTTGATCATGTACATTATTTGATTGTGCTGTATCACGTCCACCACTTGCTTTTATTGATTCATGTACATCGTTTGGCTGTTTTGAATTATATACACCATTTGATTGTGTTGATTCATGTACACCTGTTGATTGTGATCATTCATCTACATCATGTGATTGTGTTGAATCACGCACAACACTTGACTTTATTGATTCATGTACACCATTTGATTGCTTTGATTCATGTACACAATTTGATTGAGTTGATTCATGCACACCATTTGATTGTGTTGATCATGTACATTATTTGATTGTGTTGAATCACGTCCACCACTTGAATGTGTAGTTTCGTGTACACCGTTTGGCTGTTTTGATTGATGTACACCATTTGATTGTGTTGATTCACGTACAATGCTTACTTGTGCTGATACATATACACCATTTGATTGTGTTTATGCATGTACACCATTTGATTGTGTTGATTGATGTACACCCTTTGATTGTGTTGATCATGTACATCATTTGATTGTGTTGTATCATGTCCACCACTTGATTGTATTGACTCTTGTAAATCAGTTGATTGTGTTGATTCATGTACACTATTTGATTGTGATGATTCATGTGCACTACCTGATTGCGTTGATTCATGTACACCATTTGATTGTGTTGAGTCACGTCCACTATTTGATTGTGTTGATTCAAGAACACGATTTGTTTGCTTTGATTCATTGACGCTATTTGATTGTGCTGATTCATGCAACCCCTTTGATTGTGCTGATCTATGTACGCTATTTGTTTGTGTTGATGCATGCACACCATTTCATTGTGTTGATTCATGTACATCATATGATTGTGTTGATTCATGTACACCATTTGATTGTTTTGATTCATGTACACAATTTGATTGTGTTGATTATGTACATCATTTTATTGTGTTCATTCTGGTAAACCATTTGACTGTGCTGATTTGTGTACACCATTTGCTTGTGATCAGTTATGTACATCATTGTATTGTGTTGATTCATGAACATGATTTAATTGTATTGATTACTATAAACCATTTGATTGAGTTGATACATATACACCATTTGATTGTGTTGATTCGTGTACACCATTTGATTGTGTTGATCATGTACATCTTTTGTCTGTGCTAATTCATGTATACCATTTGATTGTATTCATTCATGTACATCATTTGATTGTGTTGATCATGTACATCATTTTATTGTGCTGTATCACGTCCACCACTTGATTGTATTGATTCATGTACACCGATTGGCTGTTTTGAATTATATACACCATTTGATTGTGATGATTCATCTACATCATGTGATTGTGTTGAATCACGCACAACACTTGATTTTATTGATTCATGTACACCATTTGATTGCTTTGATTCATGTACACAATTTGATAGAGATGATTCATGTACACCATTTGATTGTGTTGATCATGTAAATTATTTGATTGTGTTGAATCACGTCCACCACTTGAATGTATTGTTTCGTGTACACCGATTGGCTGTTTTTATTGATGTACACCATTTGATTGTGTTGATTCACGTACAATGCTTACTTGTGCTGATACATATACACCATTTGATCGTGTTGATACCTGTACACCATTTAATTGTGTTGATTCATGTACACCATCTGATTGTGTTGAATTATGTACACCATTTGCCTGAGTTCATTCATGTAAATCCTTTGTTTGTGTTGACTGATGTAAACCCTTTTAGTGTGTTCATTCATGTACCCTATTTGATTGTGTTGATTCAAGTACACCATTTGATTGTGTTTATTCAAGTACACAATTTGATTGTTCTTATTCAAGTTCACTACCTGATTGTGTTGATTCATGTACACCATCCGATTGTGTTGATTCGTGTACACCATTTAATTGTGTTGAATCACGTACACCATTTGATTGTGTTGATTCAAGAAGAGCATTTGATTGTTTTGACTCATTGACGCTACTTGATTGTGTTGATTCATGCAACCCATTAGATTGAGTTTATTCATTTACGCTACTTGATTGTCCATATCTTCAACATTCAAACGACAAATCAAATTGTAATATCATTATCAGTGGTGTTAATGTTGTCAATGAAGGAAAATAAACAAGTGTATGCTTATACCTTCTTATGAATCATGTCATTATAACAATCATCAGCTGCATATATGTAGCTTAATTAAACTTTCAAGGTATTGGTCAATATGACCCAAAAAAAAGACTAGAGGTATGGATGAAGCAGCAGAAATGTCAGACACTATTCATCCAAGAAACACATTTTGTTGACGAAAATATGAATAAGATTATTCAAAATTGTGATCCAAATTGTTATCATAGCTTCGGAAACTTTAAATCAAGGGGTGTTTCAATTTTGATTAGTAAACAGTTTGAATACACAATTATTGACACACATCAAAACTCAGAAGGTAACATTTTGATACTAAATATTAAATTAGACAAAAACAAATTACGATTTAGTTAATATATATACAAAGAAAAAAGTTAAGCATCCACATGTTGCTTGGAAATGGCAAATGATACAAGTCTCACGATATTACTGACCAAATAATCTCAAAAACGCAATGGTGACATGTTGGGACAGTGCATTGGCTGTAAGAAATCACCAATAAAAATCTAGAAAAATGTTAATTAAATGAAAATGTAATCACAATATCAGAATGCAAGTTTTTTTCATTAAATTATGTCGGTTTTAAGTATTGACCCTCACATTTAAAAGCACACGATAATATTGTCATTTCACTTTCAAGATATCATTTATGAATCACTTGACGACATCTATTGCTCAAAGTTCAGTACTAGGTGGAACCCTCACGTGTTTGGATGACGGCCCCAACACTGCGTCTCATCCCTTCAGTTAGACGTCGGATGTCCTGTTGTGATAGCTTCTGCCATTCCCAATGCAATGCTGCTTCCAAATGGCGAATGTTTTGCACAAGAGGTTCCATAGCCTTTATCCGACTGCCTAGCATGTCCCAAATATGTTCGATGGGATTCAAATCCGGGCTCATTGCTCTCCAAGGAACATAAGTAAGGGCTTCGCTTTGTAGGTAGGCGGTTGCTGCTCTTGAATGAGGCCTGGCGTTGTCACCCATATACACATACCTTGTAGCTAGTGGGTTGTTGAAATGGGGGACAACAACTGGTTGCAAGACGCCTCTGATGTAATGACAACCAGTTAGGTTTCCTTGTATGGTGACTAAATCCAGCTTGCAGTAATGAGATATACACCCTAAACCATTACCGAGCCTCCACCGTAAGGGACAGTTGGCTGGATGTTCCGTGGCGTATAGACTGTATTATTTTTGTGTCTCCAAACCCTCATCTGGCCGTCTGTTACATGAAGCAGAAACTGGCTCTCGTCTGACCAATGGATCTTGCGCCATGTCCTTAAATTCCAACCACGTCGTGTTAAGTATCATGTCAAATGTAATCGTCGATGTCGGTCTGCCAACATTGGACGTATAATGACTTAAGTCCCGCTGATTTCAGACGGTTTCTAACTGTTCTTGTTGACTGAAGTATATGTGTTGTTTGAGGACGGGACTGGTTGTGAATGGCATCCATCTAACCAAACGCTGCAATGCCCTGTCGTCACGATCAGACGTTTCCCGTGGTCTGCCGGATATTGGCAGGTCTTTCACATTGTTGAGTTGTGCTTGATTTCTCACCAGTCGTTGGAAGCCCATCTGATGTCCAATAGCTTTGAAGGACATCCCTGTTGTATGCATGCCGATTATTCGCCATCTTTGTGCTTCTTATATTCCCCTTCGTATCATGCTTACTGAGGATGATTTTTTTTAAACACCGGAGTTAAACACCCCAAATTGAAGCGTGAACATACTGAAGTTTGGATAATACGTGAGAGGCATGGTCAACGTGCATAGATAGTCGATATTAGACATAATTGTCACACATGTCTGAGCACATCTTGTTAATGGAACATTACTCTTGGCACAATCAATATAAATATTATAACCAAATTTGGTGTAGCTTGTTATGCTTTAATATATCAGGGGTGCTTAACTTTTTTATTTGTGTATATATGCACCTAATCATGTCAAAGAAAGAAATTCATTCTTAAAAAAAATGAAAAATATGGTAGAACAAATTTGTCAAAGTAAGCTAATTATCGGAGGCGACATAAATTATCCACTTTCATCTATGGATAGAAACAATATTAAATATAAAGTTAAAAGCCCAGTTTTTCGACTTATCACAAATTTTAGATTACTTGATATATAGCGAATCAACCATACAAATTTAAAACCATTTACATGGAAAAGAAAACATAATAACAAAGAAGCTAGTAAGATTGATTATTTTCTTATACAACCTGAAATGAGCCCATTAATTAGCTCTTGGAATATAAGACCTGCATTAATTAAATACACTGACCATCTAGCAATTTCAATTAAACCTTTGTCAAATTCAAATGATAGAGAACCAGAAACTTTTAAATTGAACAATATTATTATGGAGAATACTGATTTTCAAAACCTTATTGAAAACATAATAACACTTTTAAAAAATAATATCAATCAATATAGAGATATAGGATGTGCCAGTGATGTATTCAAAAACACTGGTTAGATAAAAAAAAATAACTATATTTTTTTGTAAGTTAGAAAGCCAAAGGAGAAAAAGTGAAATTAAAAGTGCTGGAACAAAAGTTAAAAAGCTTAAATGTAAAAAATATAATTATTGTTGAGATCTTGAAAACAATATCTTAAACCAAAAAAAATAATGAAATAGAAAATGTATCTTGTGTAAAAGCAAGGGAGGCTCGAACAAGATATAGAGCTCAATGGGTAGAACAAGGTGAACAGAATACTAAATATTTCTAGGGATTAGAAACAAACTAGACTGAAAGGAAAAACCATTAATTCACTTTATGATGAAAATTGTAATATATGTAGACAACAAACAAAAATACTACAGCTGAGCAAATCTTATTATGCAAATCTATGCAAGTCTACACAACCTAATATTGAAGACGTTACAACATATATAGATAACACAAAAAAAAAATTAAAAATAAGAATGGAAGAAAGTTTGATCTGTTAGGGAAAATTAAATATAGAAGAGTACATCAATGCATTTTTTAAAATGCGTCTAAATCGATCATCCGGTTGTGATGGTATAACAGTTAAATTTTACAGAAACTTTTGGGAAAAGCCTGCAAGATTTTATTGTTCCAGAATTCAATTGCAATTATGACCGGAAATAACTTACTCAATCTAAAAAAACTGGGTATGCTAACTTAAATATACAAAAAAAAATGATTCATTATCCCTCTCAAATTATAGACCAATTACACTTTTAAATACTGACACAAAATTAACTGCTTATGCCATAGCTCAAAGTTTCAAGAAAGTTTCACCACTAATTACTTCAAATGATCAAAATGGATACATAAAGAACAGGTAAATTTTGTTTTTAACATTAGACAAATTCAAGACATCATTGATTATTCTGAACACTTTAATATTGAAGGTGCAATTCTTTTTTTTCTAGATTTATGTAAAGCTTTTGATTCAATTGAATGGGAATGTATGTTCAAAAGCTTAGAAATATTTGGATTCCAAGAGTCAATTCTAAGTTGGATTAAAACACTTTACACAAATATAAAAGAATGTATCAGTAATAATGGGTGGATCTCGGGACCATATACCATAGAACGAAGCATAAGACAAGAATGCCCTCTTAGTGCATTGGTCATCAATACTGCAGGAAACAAATTAGCTAATCGTATAAGAAATCGAAACCAGATTAGGGGCTTTGAAATTAAACAAAGCGGATCAAATCACAATATAAAAATAAGTCAACTAACAGATGACAACTCTTTTCTTAAAATAAAAAAAAATGAAACCTCCATTGCTCTAAACATTATTGAAATATTTGGAAAATTTATCAAGACTAAAACTTAAACAGAAGTAAAGCAGAAGGTATGTGGCTAGGTCGACTAAAGCACTGTAAAGCAAAAAATTAGAGTATTACCTGGACAAAAGACATGGTAAAATGTTTAGGAGCTCATTTTGGTCATGACTTATCTCAATGCCAACAAAGTAATATTGAAAAGCAATTAAAAAGAACAAAGGAAATAATTAATAATGGAATAAAAGAAATTTAAGTATATTAGGAAAAAAAAACAGTTGTAAAATCCCTACTCCTTCCAAACATAACCTATATAGCTTCATTCTGTACAATTCCTAAAGAGTGTATCCAAATATATAAAACCAATATATATATAACTTTATATGGGGAGGAAAAAAAAGAATAAAACGTACTGATTTATGTAAAGATTATTCGAAGGGAGGGTTAAACATCATTGACATTGATCAATATTTAATCTCTTTTTAGATATCTTGGCTTAAAACGTTAACAACATCAACTCCTATGATCAGTAGCTGGAAAATTATACCACTGAGTTATTTAAAAAAAAAATGATTAGATTTCTTGATTTTTAAAAAAAATATGGATAATTTTAATTGTTTTTGTGGTAAACCATATGTTTCTCCATTCTATATAGAATTAATTAAAACATGGATCATATGCAGTAAAAAAATATAAATGAACCTAAGCAATATTTTCGAAATCAGAAAACAAATAATATGGAGAAATACGTTCATTAATCACAAAGGTAAATCGCTAATCTTAGAACATTGGATCAATTGTGGAATTATATTCATTACCAACATTATAGATGATCAAGGCAACATATTTGAGGTGGCGATTCTAAGAAAATATTATATGTAAGCAAAACTGCATGTCAGAAACATACATAGTTAAAAAAAGCCTGCCCAGCAGAATGGCTTAAAACGTTAACAACATCAACTCCTATGATCAGTAGCTGGAAAATTATACCACTGAGTTATATAAAAAAAAATGATTAGATTTCTTGATTTTTAAAACAAATATGGATAATTTTAATTGTTTTTGTGGTAAACCATATGTTTCTCCATTCTATATAGAATTAATTAAAACATGGNATTATATTCATTACCAACATTATAGATGATCAAGGCAACATATTTGAGGTGGCGATTCTAAGAAAATATTATATGTAAGCAAAACTGCATGTCAGAAACATACATAGTTAAAAAAAGCCTGCCCAGCAGAATGGAAACAAATAATAAAGAATGAAGGGTCAATGATGACAAAGGTGAATATCAGCTTTTCTTAACGTCTCAATATATTTAAACTCACAAAACTTAAATAACTAAACTCGTTAAAATATATACAACAAACTACTGGATAGCCAAAATATTTCAAAACCCTTGGGAATCAGTATTTTGCTAAAAAAAATATTAAATGATATGCTAAGATTGAGAAAGGCCTGACATTTGAGCTTAAAAAACATGAAAGAAAACCAATTTAAATTTTAAAAATGGAAATTAATCTATTATATTTCATCATGTAAAGAATTGTTATTCAAATGGCATATAACCACTAATGACCTATGTAATAATTGTCAAATTACAGAAAATTATGAACACTTCTTCTTTGAATACAAAAGATTGGAAACATTTTGGAGGATAATAAAACTTTAATTAGCCGAACATATTCTAACCTTGAAAAAAATAGCTACAGGGTTACAAAATAAATGAAGAATATGATGATATGAATTATTTACTCACAATAATATGATTCTTCATATATGTAAGCTATTATGTTTCAAATCAAAGGAGAGACATATGTGATATAATCAATATTCTTGTAAGAGACATTAAATTTATACTTTTCTATGAAACAAATGACCATATTAGGAAGATACTAAAACAGTTTTACAAGAATAGGCAACAAATATAAAATATTTCATACATACAAATAATGTAAATATAATCCTGCAATAATACATCATGAATATATGTACAGTGTACAGTGTTGTTTATATTTGCAGTGTGTACTGGTGTGTATATTTCAGTGTGCACTGTTGTATGTTGGCACGTATGATATTCTGTAAATCATACCATATCTTGTTAGTATAAGCATAAATTGTACAGATAATGTTTATGTCACACACTGTGTGTTGTCTCTTATATGTATATTTTTTTTTGTTACAATGTATGTTGTTTTCTGTATTTATTTCTGTGTTTCACTATTTTGTTCTGTTATTTTGCTCTTCTTATTTTTTAAGTCGGACATAAATGGGAACAAATATATCTATATATTCGTCTCTTTTCGTGCAACTAGACAGTAATGCAATAAAGGAAAGTATCGGCGAGGGCCAATGAACATTTCGTCTGTATTATTATTAGCGATCTTAATTAGATCGCGGAACTTCACCCACTTTATCCGTCGCTTGCTCACTCGTATATTGTTAGATACCATTAGCCGTTGTAATTTCAATCTGTTATACTACATTTTCTAACGACTTGCTTATCTTCATATTTCACAATTATTCCCGACATAAGGTTTATCGCGTTTTACAAGTATGCAATGTACGTTTAAGTTAACTTCATCTAATAATCAAATTGTGTAATAAATAGTTGCATTTATTTTTTAAATATGAAAATAAAACATCTAACTATTTTCCTTAAAAAAATAGATATAAAACAAAACATAGGAAGTTAAATTAGCATTTTCTTGATTTCAGTATTTCGTTTTTCAAAATGTCAACATCTATTTGTCGCATTCTTCCATCAATATAAATGCGTCCTACATGTTCAAATCCAACACGCTAGGAAAAGGATGACGTGCACCGAATTTAACACAGGATAATGAGTCATGTTGTAAAACGGACTGTATTGCTATATTACATACTACGGAATCTAAGAAATTCATATATTTGATATACTCATCGTGGTTGTATCAATAGTGAATTTATATTCGGTAAGGTAGTCCAATTATTAATGGAAATATAGGGAGTAAATTGTAAGCTCTCATTGTTTCAGAAATCGCCATCTTTGTAAAAAATAAATGTCAAAAATTACATTGCAAACTTCTTATTCATATATTAATAGGACGTGTTTATTTGAGTGAAGACTTTTATTTGTGGACACAAGGTATTACGTCTGTATCCCTCAAGTGGACGGTTGTATATTGATTAGCAGTACCGGGATGCTGACCTCGTAATTTGATATAGATTGACCAGATTGTAGTGGTAAGGAAACACCCGCATGTAACAGTATTGCATGAAATACATCCAGATAGTTAACATTTTTAGTATGACAATTTTAGCTAAATGCGGAAATACCGGTTATGAAAGCAATTTTGACAGACACTGTGCATTATTTACAAAAGTCTGTATTATGATAATAATTATTTTCATTATTATCTAACTGATAAACCCTTAGCATATGATTGCTTTGCAATAGTTTCCTGGGCAATACCATATGACGTAGCTGCACTTGTAAATTTCGCAGGAGTCATGATAGAATTGACAAGTTTTTCGTTCACTTACTTTTTACGTTTGGCAATTTCTGCGAATCTTGAAGCAGTAAGTCTTAATCCTCTCTCTTTACTCCATTCAGTTGAATTTAATTGTCTTACATTATTCCTTTCAAGTTTTATAGCTTCTTCATTGGTTATTGTGACCCATATATTTCCGACTATGAATTGGACACTGCCGATCTATTGTTGATGCCGTCTTGAAAACGTGGAATCCTACAACAATGCACAAAAATAATTAAAAGTTATAGCTTCAAATATTATTTTAGTTAAAGTATACCACAATTGAAGCTTACACGAAGCCAAACAACGTCAGATCTGGAAGCCTTCACGTTGTTTATGTGCCAAAGTAGTTCAACGATATTTCGTAGAATGGTAATTCGTGTGAATTTTAGACCAAAGAAACGCAATAATATATGTTTATGCTTAGTATTGCATTAGAGATAGCTGTATTGTCTTTGATCATTTTACGGCATCAATTGTTGATTTAATGGGATGAATTCTTAAGAATAGGAATAATAGTACTGTATTTGAAGAGTTGTCGGTGTCAGTTGTGGATTTAACGGTCGAAATATCAGTTTTACTGACTCCGCTTCACATCGCAGTAACACTGCACTTGCAACCATCAAGTCCATAATTAACACCTCCAGCTCTATAAATTCAGTACTGTTATTCCTTAAATAACATAAATAAAACATAAACACCCTACAAGACAAATGGGAGTCAAAAATCGAACACTGTTTATACGTGGAAATTGTAGCGGAACTGAAAACGTTAAGACATGTAATTTGACAAAATGAGCAACATGAACCACACTACGACAAGTAAAAAACATGGGGAAAAGGGAGATAACTCGTCTGCCCCGGAAGGGTAGGTAGTTTCTGCTTAACATGAGGCACCCGTAAAACTAACAAAAACACCACACAAGTCAAAACCGTTTGTTTCAACTGGCTCTATTTTTATTTGGATTGGATTTAGTACCATAATTAACTGTTACCGTTTTGGTGCAGTGACTGTCTCCATCTTGTTCCAGAATTGTTACTGTTTCCTGAAATATATATAATGCATTCTAAGTCATGTAATTCTTATCAAAACTAATCGTATCGTCCTTCCAAGCATAAGTGATATTAAACAATATTTACAAGCCGTGTTTAAGCGCTTTTTGTTGTTTTGATTACAAACACTTTAATGAAACTTTGCAGTGGAATCATTTTGATATCAGCTTATGTGACTCGTCCTGCCAGCTATATGATTTGATTTAATTTGATCTCTTGTGTGTAACCCCACGTTCAACAATATTTCAAATATATCATGTCGACCAGTTATTAATGGTGGAAGACACCGGAGTACCCGAAGAGAACCACATACCATGGGCAAGCAACTGGTATTTTTTATCACATTCGGTTGCGAGTCGAGTGCACCCGTTCTTGCAAATTACAAAGCCTGGTGCGATTGTATTTTGTCCAATAATATTTTTGTGATGTTTATTAAATAATGTGTCTTGTCCTTCTTGTATAGATGTAATATATTACATTGATCAACACTCTATTGATATACATAACATTACAATCATGAATTAAAAACATGACATTTAAAACATGGCATTAAAACCTGACATTAAAATATGGCAACATGAATTCACAATCATTGCATTAAACACAAAGATAGAACATTGTTTTATATGATTCGACAATGAGCTCTACTCTCCAACAACAATGCATTAAATTGGAGGTTTAATGCTACTACTGTATTGATGGTCATGTTTACCTGTTCATGTCTTGATTCGGGCTACATACTACGTTGCTTTTTGTGTTATTTTACTTGTGTTTTTATATAAATGTTAAAGTTGTTTGAATATTATACAATTACAGACTTTCGTAGAAGTGAATATGAGTTTTTTTTTTATCTTACCTTTAAAATAATATTGACAGACTATTGTTTCATCAGTATAGGTTTGAAAATACCAAAACGGTAATCAAAATACGCATGTCGAAGAAGAACAGGCAATACAATGGCCAACAGAAAAAGTACAAAAAGACAAATAACGATCTACAAAACATACACATAAACCTAAATATCGAGTAACACAATGCTCACTAAAACAGGGAGAGAACTCAAGTGTTCCGGAAGGGTATTTGTGGAATCCATTACAGGTGATGTCGTAAATATATAAACGCCATCTACGTGACAATATGTGCCTGGGTATGGAAAAAATAGAGTATAACAAAATAAGACTGTTTCAACAATATTTAATTTGTATCGTTGGCGGTCAGTTTTATTGGTAGAGCAAACCGGAGTACCCGGAGAAACCCACCATATGTCGCAAGTCACTGACAAACTTTATCACATAAAGTTGTACACTTCGCAACGATCATGATTCGAGCTCACAACATCAGTGATTGCACAGGTAGTAGTTGTGAATCCAACTACAATCGATCAAGGCAAACAAGAGAGAAACGTAAACATTTGTAAACTTGATGGAGATACATTCCGCAGGCTGATACCGAATACATCTCCCTACAAATTGTTAAAATACAGCATCGAAAAAGACATCGACAAAAAAATGGTGTTTCTTGTCAGTTCGGGTATACAATCGTTATTTATGAACGAGTGCTAACTTAGATTATTCCACTCTTCGGCACTCAGACTATGCTGAAGTGAATCATGATGGTAAAATTATATCAATGTTCATGGTTAGACTCGTACATAAGTGATGTTATCCCAGTTACTAGCTGCACAGCCTGTTGTTGATATTGTTGAAGACGTTTTGTTGTAATACTTATACAGGTATCTCACGCTGTGCATACATATCAATATAGTATTCGACGTTAAATAGTATACGTGGTCTGACTTTTTGTAATCAGTGCTAGAGTTTATGACTGGAGTGTGTTTTTGTTTGTTTGATGGTGTTTACCGCCACTTTTAACAATATTTCAGTGCTATCGTGACGGTCAGTGTTATTGGTGGAAGAAACCGGAGGACAAGGTGAAAACCACCGACCTGTCGCAAGTCACTGACAAACTTTATAACTTTATCACAAAATGCACACCTCGTCCTGATTGACATTCAAACTCACAACTTTAGTGCTAATAGGACCTGATTGCACAGGTAGTAGTTGTAAATTCAACTTAAATATCATCACGGCAACGATGGTCCCTGAAAACAGGACTGAGAAACGTTACAATTTGTAAGCTTAATGTAAACCTTCTGCAGGGTGATGCCGATTGTATTTCCCTAATCATTGTCAAAATGCACCAACACAGACATTGTTTTGAGATCAGGTATACAATCGGTATTTATGAGTCTACTAGAGATCATTGAGATTGTTCTACCCGTCGACACTCAGGCTATGCCTAAGTGATTCATGATGATACGCTTTGTTAGAATACTTATACAAGTATTTCACGCTGTGCATGCATATTAATATAGTATTCGACGTCAAATAGTATACGTGGTATGACGTTTTGTAATCAGTGTTCATGACTGGAGATATGTCATTATCGTCCATAAATGTATGTATTAGTATGTCCTCTAAGACGTTTATGAAAATCCACACCATCAATACTTTCGTGTATATAATTTTAGGAAGAAATTACATTCCAAAAATAAACATTTAAGGAATTCTTATGTAAATGTACATATATGAGCAATTAAAACTAGTAGCAATATGTTCAACAAAGATATCAATCTTCTCCACGATGGTCTCAACGATATATCGTGTTCAACACACATATTGATTGCAATTCTAAATGGTAATCCTTCCCACGATGAAACCACCACGGATGAAAAGTATCAGCTTACCTTTGTGATTGATACCGGTCGTGTTTTCCGCAACGGAGCAAACGTGGAATTGATTAATTTTGTAAAACAAACCACACTGTTCCCTTTGCACACTTTCCTACTTACAAAATATTGACATACAAGTACTATTGAAGTATTATATAGGTAAACAAAATATGTTCTCATATTCTTGATGATCTCTAAAACTGCTTCACACAGCAAATTGTATATTGTCTAGTAATTCAACAAAAGTAATGTATTTAAAGCAACCTTCGAGTGCAACGTGTGATACGAAATAAAATTCGTATGAATTAGACATAATTAAACCATCAAATCACTAACCGTAGCAATTGTTAAGCGTACAATAAACACAGTTACTCATCCTAAACTGTTAGACATAGTGTTATGCTAGGAATGTCCTTTCACACACTGTTGACGGTATATTTAATACAACATGATTGGTGATATATGGATGTAATTTTATAATATACCATTGCTCATCTCTATGTTAATATGATTGTTGCTACATGGAGGTAATTTTATAATGTATATTTCCACATCTCTATTTTAAGCACTAATCGATGTTGATTTAACTTTAAATACGTATGACTGATGTTACATGAAGATGATTTTAAAACATATCGTTCCATATCTCTATGTTATGAACTTATCGATGTTGATTTAATATGCCTAGCAACTTTAAATGTCTATATGTCACCAAACGACGACGATATTCACGTTCTATACTTCCTATTGTGTTTTCGCTATGCTTCCTCATCATGTGTATCCTCCTCAATCTACAAATAAGACTATTTTCTGTAGAGCAATACTATGCACAAGCTACGCATCAAGGTAAGCGAGAAACTAATACGGAAATCAAATATATACACGAGCCATATAGCGTCTGTAATGGATTGGTTCAACACCAGCCACATTCATTGTTGATCTTAGTCAAATCGGATATATATAATATAGCTCAAAGATTGGCGATTCGTGCTACATGGGGTTACATAAATATCCCTGAAATCAGGGTAATATTCACACTTGGAACATCGGCTGATATTCAAGGATTCATAATAAAAGAAACACAACTTTATGACGACATCTTACAAGGTGACTTTCCCGATACGTATGCCAACAATATTTACAAGACAGTTATGACTTATCAGTGGATAGTGGACAACTGTGTTAATACATCATTCTATTTCTTTGTAGACGATGATTTCTTCGTCAATGTTAATTTAATTCATCAATATCTGAAAGAATATTCAAGCCAAGTTAACCCATATTTGTATACTGGCAAATTAATAACATATAGTTGGCCCGTTAGGAAGAGAAATTCTAAATGGTTTATATCTGTTGAGGACTACCCGTATAATTATTATCCTCCATATTTAGCAGGGGGCTCAATTATAATGTCTGCTAATGTCGCCAAATTGCTTAAAGAAACGTTCCCCTATGTAAAGTATATATTTATAGATGATAGTTATCTAGGAATTGTGGCTTATGCTTGTCATCTTGTACCATCAAATGATGACCGGATGTCTATTGACTATAAGGTCGTAGAACCGGAACAACTTAAGTCCTTGTTTTCATCTCATGGTTATGGCAATCACCGTCAGTTACGTAGAGTATGGGACAACTGGTTAAAACATATAAACCTAAATTGGGATACAGACAATGTTAATTAGAGTATGGAACACCTGGTTAAAACATAATAAACCTTAATTTGATATCGAGGGTTTCTTTTTCTTGTGAAACAGACAATGTTCATTAGATTACATTTGGTAGATAAGGGTAATCTTATTATTAAAGACAATGACTGCATATAAATAGTGTGGATTGTTCTATGACTAATTTATACTTCTCGGATGTCTTATATTACAATACCAAAGAAGTAAACATGATTTAATCAAGGAAAGACTGCATGCCAATGTAAAATTATAATAGTTATGAGCATGAATTCTTCTTCTTCTTCTTCTTCTTCTTCCCAACTCAGTATACTCAAGGCCGAGAGTAATTACTCCATGCATGTCCATACTATACTGTTAAAATCAAAATTGTATATACATTTAGAAACAGGGTGGAACACTATTTGCATCTGGGACTGCAATCAAAGGGTAATGGACCCTATCCCTGCATGAAACTGACCGATGGTACTGTTCTGACGTACTGCTGGTAGTTTGCTGTTCCAGGTGTTGATGGTATGAGCATAGAATAAACAGCGATATATACCTGTCCGTGTATGCATCATTCTAAAGGCTGCAATCCTTCTAGTTCTGCAATCAAATGGTATATGTAGATGTTCTGCACGGATTTCAACTACATTATGTATGATCTTATACATCTGAACAGTTATTGTCTCTTTGCGCCACGCCGCCTTTTTGTAATAAAATTTATCTAACATTATATACGTTTTCCTTTGAAATTAACGAAAGTCGCCTGACTGATACAATTTGTCTGATGCAATGTGTTGTATCACCACAGTGTGGTGACACAATAATGACACGACCTTGCACGAGACGTTCTCTACCGAACTACTTTGACTTAACGTCATATCATTGGAATGTGAAACAAAACACAGTAACCTGAAGTTGGTGAACGAACAAAACAAATAACGTGACGTCATTCACAAAATGTAGTATGCCTCAGAGTATTGTACACATTTTGATTCAACCTTTGCTATTTGCTTAAAATTCGTTTTTATTGAAATGTTAGATAGACGTAATGCATAGATAGTGTGGTGGTACACGACTTTGTATCAGGTCTTGTCTGTTGCCTGAACTAACCGCATCATAACTCGTCGTTATCGCGATTCGTAGTGATACTGTTAGCAATTTACTAGGTATACAGCTTTTACCTAATATCCTTATTTGTCAATTACTAACTATCAAGGAATTTACTATTCAGTGAAGCTTATTTCAAAATTAATATGGTTAGTTCTCACATACAGTATACTATATTGTAATTATGACAATTACATAAAAAATATAATGTATGTCTATGGTGATTTCACATGCGTTTTGCAGTGAATATTTCCGGATTTTTTGACATGTTCAAACCGATCTCTGTCGAAATGTTAAGTATTCTCTTTTCTCCAATAAAACCAACAAAGTTTAATAAAACTTTAATTCCCACATATTCAATTTATCTGATTACCCCTATGGTATCTTCAAACTCTTCTTGTGTACAGTCTCATCATCATAATAATAAATAAAAAAGGATATAATTATTTTAGCCGACCAGCCCACCATGTACGATAGGACGCCGGGTTTTATGTCAAAAACAATTCTAATAGATATACTTATGCATGTATAATATGCATATTTCATCTCTCTTGATTCATTGATATCATAATAAAATAATAAAAGAAAATTCAAAAAACCCCTTACCAACGGCCAAGGTACGCCCATGCAAAACCAGAGATTATAACTTTGGAAACCTTTGTTCTCGCGGCAAATAACCTTTCGTCAGACCGCCTCTGGGGTACAGCGCGAGAACCATACTGACTTTGAATATGCTGAATTTTCTTTAAATAATGTATATACAAAAAAATTGTATAAGATATTGTTATCAATAAATCATATGAATAGTACACTTTACTATGAATTTAATTTTTTTTTTTTTTACTTGTCGCACGAACAGGTGGCTAGATAATATATCAAACACACCTAAACAATTATCACGATATAAATATAACCAATTCTCATTGGTTAAAATACGATCACCTGGTTATAACCTTGAAACAACAATACAATATTTTCCCGCTATTAGTATTCGAAACGCGGGAAAAATCATTTATTCATACTCGTGGATTACATGAATGATTGCGCTATTGGTTTTTTCCTCTTTTGATGATAGTTTGCTTTAGTGTGGCATGAATCAATCTGCTATGATGAAATATGTCTCACCTGTGCTGAGCATACTTTATGTCAAAGGCTTGCTAATGTGAACGGAATGATCTCCCTTTATTCTGCATCCGGTGTAAGTATTACAGTGTGGTCTTTGTTTTTTGTCAATCTTAAAAACAACACATATAAATAATATACCAAGACTTCATATCATGCAAAATGTTTATTTTGTGAATCGAAATAAGTTAAGTAAAGAAGAGTTTGAAGACACCAAATTGGTAATCAGAATCCGTATATCGAAGAACACAATGGTCAAACGAAAATGTACAAAAGGTCAAACAACGATCTAAAAAACATACATATGCATCTAAAGATCGAGTAACACAAACTTCACTTAAATCCTGAGGTGAATTCTGGTATTCTGGAAGGGTAAGCAGTCCCTGCTCCACTAGTGGCATCTTCATTGCCAGCATATTCAGTGTTTAATAATATGAATATCATATTTAATAACACCAAAAGGGATTAACAAGCGCAAGTCCACATAGTATATATAGAACATCTACAGATAAATAAAGGACTTGGCACAACAACCCTATCAAACACCGAATTGCACTCTGGTGTCCCAAATGGGCAAGCATGTCCTACTCTACTAATGGCACCTGCCATGCTACTGTTAAGCCATACGAATATCATGTACTATTAAGTACTAAAAACAACCACATCCCCACCCAGAGGACACTTGTTGACAATATTGTAAATTAAATCACCTCTCTTTTCCAACCAGATTTTAAAAATACATGTGTAACATTTATATATTGTGATACATTTTGTATATTGACTTTAGTGTTGATCAATAATATAATAATAGGATGATCAGATCAGGAATTAAGTAGTAACGATATACATATTTACACCTCGAGGACACTTGCTTACAACATAGGTGCGATGTTAAAAATATATCTAGATTTAAGTATTCTGATAATTTTTTTTTCTATATTGACATTAGTGTTGATCAATAATACAATAATAGAATGATAAGATCGGGAATTAGCTAGGTTAATGACTACACATTTCCAGCCCGTGGCCATCTGTTTACAACTTTTAGTTGAAACATAAGTGCGATGTGCGAAATTATGGGGTGTCTGCTATAAATGGATATATGTACGATGTTCAATGCCCAAGATTATGGGGTGTGTGCTATATATATATATATATACATAAACGTCTAAAATGTAGCACAACAACATCAAAAAGATGTTAAAATATAACAAAAATAACTAAAAGTCTACATAAAAACTATAATTATAATCAACTTGACGGACATTTCGCTTGACCGACAAGCTTCATCAGCGTCTGTAATCTGATGGTCTCGTGACAATTTTTCAAATCAGATTACAGACGCTGATGAAGCTTGTCGGTCAAGCGAAATATACGTCAATTTGATTATAATTATATTGTTTTTGTAGACTTATGGTTATTTTTGTTATATTTCAACATCTTTTTCGATGTTGGTGTGCTACATTTTAGACGTTTTTTTATTTATTATTTTTGTTTGTTTGCACAGAATCGTTAACACTTGATTCCGATCCGATATCACGTAGGTTCATACGTTGGCTACTTTTTCAGACGTTTATTATATATATATATATATATATATAGAACAACTTTACTTTTAATGGAGACCATTACTTCCAAATAAATGCCACAGCTATGGGCACCAAAATGGAGCCATCTTATGCTAATATATTTATGGGAAAATTTGAAAAACAACTGCTCGAATCGTCTATTGAAAGGCCGCTTTCTTGGTACAGGTTGGTAGATGATGTGGATATGAAGTGGACTAAAAGTGATGAAGAACTATATAACTTTCTTTCATGTGCCAACAACCTACATCCCTCTATCAAGTTCAATCATGAAATATATAACACTACCATTTCCTTCCTCGACACCTCTAGCTCTTTATCGGAAGGTGTACGATCCACAGATTTATACTCTAAACCTATCGACACCAATCAATACCTTTCGCCTAGCAGCTGTCATCCTCTTCGTGTAACTAAGAGCATACCATACAGTCAAGCTCTTAGAATCAGGCGAATTTGCTCCACCGACAAATCTTTGAAAAAAGGATCGGGTCAACTTAAAAATCATTTGAAAAGAAGGGACTGTAAACAAAGTATTATCAAGAAAAGTTTTAGCAAAGCTCATAACATCTCCAGGAGCAGTTTACTTTAGTACAAAGAAAAACAGAAATGTAAAAGAACCCCTTGTGTCCTCACGTACCATCCCTGTGTGTGAAACAGCTTCAACACCATTCGTGGGCATTGGACATCCGTCAAAAAGAATTCCAAACTGTCCAAAGTCTTTCCTGAGCCTCCCATGGTTGCCTTCAAACAACCAAACAGTCTGAGAAACATGTTGGTGCGGGCAGAGATTTCAAAGCCTAACACCACTATAGGCAGGAGTCACTCCTGTGGAGACAAACGCTGCAAATGTTGTAGACATATGCAACACACGTCATCGTATACCAGTAAGGTCACCTGAAAACAATACAAAATATTTTGTACTGTTAATTGCAAGAGTGCAAATGTTATTTACATTCTTGAGTGTTCCGTTTGTGGCCTCCAATTCGTTGGCGAGTCTAAGCAGCCCTTCCACAAACGCCTTGATGGACACAGGAGTGACCTTGCAAAAAAGCAATTTCTTCCTGTAACCCAGCACTTCAGACTCTCTGACCACAGTTTCGAGGATTTCAACAAAATGAAAATCCTCATCATTGAACAGAACTGTCTGTGGATTGATTTTCAACGTGAGAATCGGGAAATATTTTGGTTTAAAGAACTCCGTGTTTTACATCCGGACGGTATTAACAGAACACAATAGGTTTTTATGTATATTTTCTTTCAAGTGTTTATAGTTAACGAATATTTTACTACTGTCACAAAGTTAAGGATTTGTGCTCACCACCTTTTAATAACGATAATCCTTTACATTCTTAAATGCGTCACACTTTACCAGGTGACAATTATACCATCCTATCTTTACAGTGAAATGAAAGAGTTAAAGATTTTTAATCCGTCACACTTTGCCACCTGACTACTTAGTGAGGGGTAATTATACCACCCTATCTTTACATTGAAATGAGGGAGTTAAAGATTTTTATACTTGGATTTTTAATACGTCACACTTTGTCACCTGACTATTTAGTGAGTTGTAATTATACCAGCTATTTTTTTCAAACTTAGTCTAATTTTGATAGACACTGAAGAAGGTCATTTTTTGATAGAAAATTTTGTCAATATATGTTTTGTAAAATCTTCATCGGTATCGTTGCACAATCTTCTAGATTTCTATAATTTATTTTGTTTCTGCTGCATCGTCATGTCTGGACGATCCGTTACCTATTAAGTTCTCTGGTTGGTTGATTCCCTTAGACTTTATATATATATATATATATATATATATATGCCATCTACATACGTCTTATGTATATCCCTAGTTTCGTCTTAGGAGACAAGGTAACACTTCGACTATGTTTTAGAATAGTGTATGTGGTCTTTGAACTTTGATATCCGGTGGGGGAAATACATTTGATTGTTGTCACTTGGTTAAGCATAACCTGGTTTAGGGTAGTTAACACTTAATAAACCGCGAAGAGCTTTGTGGAAAGCATACACGTTTCCAAACCAGGTTTTACAAGTTCAAATATTTCAAATATTTCGTAAATTTAATTTTTTACCAACAATCTGAATCTTTCTTCGATTTTAATTATGATTGTTTCATGGGACTATTTGAATTTGTCTGTGTCTAATTAACATGGTGGCGACGTCATATTACCAGCCCGGGTAATCGTTTACAACCAATGTTTCACCAGGCAGATCGGCCAATCAGATTGCAGCATTCACATGCAATTATATTATATATATATATATATGGAAAATCGACGATGTAATACCTTGGCTAAGTTCTTCGACCAGTTCTAATAGAGATATAGCTTCACCACAGAGTCTCCCGGTAAAATGTGGTGGACATTCACATTCAAAGCTGGTACCTTCATCTGGGCTTCAAGTACCTCCATTCAAGCATGAATTTATGATGCATGCATGACTACTGAACTCTAATTATAAAGAATACACATGTATTAATGTTTTCAAAAGTATTCATTGTTATAATATCAGAAATAATATGTAACCTTAACAATATACATGTACTGCATGTGTGTGTTCAAGATCACGACGACGACCAAATCCGTTCTTCTTCTTAACAGTTCTTACTTTTGCTATGTTCATTTTTCTTTAATACTTACATATATAATATTGCTATAATATGGATATGTAATATATTGTCTATGATTATTTGTATATATATTGGAGAAGACATCTTGAGCTTACGCTTGTGTCTAATCCGTTGTCATGTTTTGTTTGGACAATAAATAAGTTTAAATGATTCATTGTTGCGTGAAAGTTTCGGTTTTTGATTAAGCGTTGTATTCCCATCATTTACCAATGTGATACTATCCTCTAGCTGAGCGATGTGTATTTTCCCCTATTATATGCCTTTACGTTCATAGTTCCGTGTTGTGATATTCGTTACGATTTCTGCATAAAAACAATTTTTGGTTCGTGTTTACCTCCAGTTGTTTGTAAGAGGGCTCATGCTTTATTTACGATATTTGTGGTTGCTTGCGTATAGTGGTGTTCAATACATATTGTGCTGTGCTTTATTTTGGTTTTGTTTTGTTTTTTTGTATTCTCTACCCTATGTCGCCAGTTTGTTTGGTGTTTCCATTTTTGATTGCCCCTTCGGTATTCTCTAACGTTTATTTTCAAGCTTAGATGTTTTCTGTGTAGTGCTTTGTACATCGTTGATTGTTCTTTGACCTTTTTTTCTTTTGACCATTGTTTTGTCTGTCCTTCTTTGATTAACGGCTTATGATTATCCCTTTGATATCATCAAACTTGTCTTACAGGGGATGACCTCGAATCGACAATTTGTTCGTTCCTGTTAATTCCTCATGCATTACTTATCACCGGGTTTCAGCTAGAGTGCCTCGACGGGTGCCACCAGTGGAGCAGGAGCTGCTTACACTCCCGGAGTAGATGAGTTCATCCCCGGGTTATATTGGGGTTCGTGGTACTCAATCTTTAGTTTTATGTGTATTTTTTGTAGATCGTTGCTTGTCCTTTTGTCCTTTTTCGTATGGCCATTGTGTGTATTTCGTTTATCTGTTTTTTTTTGTATTCTGATTACCCCTTTGTATATTAAAACTCGTCTTATTGCATACAACTATACCGTGCTACGATTACAATATCGTTCGTTATCTCGTGATGAGCGAACAACCAAAATTGCACTTAGAATGCTAATACAATCGTCATTAATTGGAACTAGCATACATTATCTAGATTAATAGAGGACATGTTTATAATAGCAATTTAATTTGTAAAATGTATGTTTTTGAGCTTTGATTAAAAAAAATATTTGTTTTGAGAAAGCATTCGCAGCAAATAATGCATGCAATACAAATCACGCACATGCATTTAATACTGGCTTCAAATAATTGTTCAGAACTACAGAAACAAGTGCAATATATGACATACACATGTAGATATCAAAGTTGTTTCACACAAAGCGTTACTGGAATAACGTTCAGCAGGTACAATCAAATTCGAAAGATTGGAACGCCATATGATTTTGGGAGCAATAAAACAAAACGGCCAAACACAGGGTAGCACAAATTGGCCAATGTCACATGAAGTAGGAGAACCTTGATTTTATTAAAAAATACATTACTTAGGAACAGTAAATTCCACTAATAAATATTATACAATATCAATGTAATACATTCATGAAGTTGGTCGACCAGTGTTACTTTAGCTGTATATTCTAATGGGGCTATGCTTTCACCACAGAGTCTCCCGGTAAAATTTGGTGGACATTGACATTCAAAGCTGGTACCTTGATCTGGTTTACAGATACCTCCATTTAAACATGGCGTTTTGCTGCATGCATCACTGATATCTAGTTATAAATGACGCAAATACATTAATATTTCCATAATCACAATGCGGTCCTTTTATCGTTCATGACTTACCACCGGGTTTGCTAGCAAGAGTAATATGACGGGTGACATTAGTGGAGCAGGAACTTTTGGAGCGTCTGGGTTTACCCTATTTTGTTGTGAGGTATAACGTATTGTTCACTTTATCCAAGCATATGTCTTCTCTATCGATTGACGGCCTCTCATTGTACCTATGATATTTATAACCCTTTCTCATAGAATGAGCTATGCTCATTGTTGAAGAACCTACTGTGAATTCAAAATGTTCAACGTTAAAAAACAAAACAAAACACAAAAAACGCTGCTATTGTTGAAGAACCTACTGTGAATTCAAAATGTTCAACGTTAAAAAACAAAACAAAACACAAAAAACGCTGCTCTGTTTCTTTGATTTGATTCAACATATTACATTGGACTGCCCATCATGTTCATTGACATCCATATCCTTTGTGTCTTTACATACTGAGTTCAGAATTGTGATGTCATGTACGCTTTCCGTATAACACCGATGTTTGGTTCATCATACTACCACTTGCTTGTGTTGTGTTTTTAATTGTTTATTTTCGTCTATGTTGCAAGTTTCTCTGGATTGTCCATTTTTGATTGCTCCTTCGGTATTCTCTAAGGTTTATTTATTGACCTTGTGATCATGATAATGGAATAACAGGAACGTTGTTATGCAAGTAATTTAGAAATATTGAGGATAATGCTCTAGGCAACTAATATTATTTAGCATAACATGCCAAAATTCCCATGTGTAGCTATGGGGACACTGGCACACAAATCGTGACTCTACATTGTAACTAGGAAAGCATACTCCTCCATTTTGACAAGGCTGTTTTGCACAAGTGCTACACTCTACAACATAGTAGAAAGTTTAAGAGAAAAAAATAAGAGCAAACCAACTTTAGGACCAATTATGTTTGTCAATTCCATGTTGGTTTAAAACATTTTGTTAATTTAATATATTTTAAAATCTTAATTTTTGTTAACATTATATGTTAGCTCGAAGGAAGGGAAAATGTTACTCATAGATTAATTTTGAGGTCAAATCCTTGATTCATTAATAATCCTTGTATGTTGTTGAATAGAAATTGAGTGCGATTTCAAGTACATTATTTCTTTTTCAAATCTCAAATGATATGCATAATTAGATAATATTATCATATTTGGTTGCCACTTATGTGAGTTTTATTTAAACATATACAATACATTACTTTCACAGTTATATCCTGTGAATCAACTGTTACATCGGCATTCGTAGGCAGTTTTACTACACGGTTTACATACGCCACCATTCTGACATGGGCTTGAACTACATGGACTAAGATCAACTAAAATGGAATAAATCGTTATTATTAAAATGAAAAGCAGACAATACAGTTCCAAAATCAAATATCACACCCGGAGAATGAGGCCATATCGATAGCCCTAACTCAAAAACACATGACACAGCCCGGGTGGCTCAATAAGTTAGGTAGGTCGGTTACCTAACACCACCACTAAAACTGGTCGCCATGATATAGCTGAAATATTGCTGAAAGTGGCGTTACAACACCAAAAATAAAAATAAAACAAAAATCACAAACGCATGACCGCTAACTTTCCAGGTTTGGTACAGACACTTCAATAAATAGAGGCGGGGATATATTCACTTTTATGGGTCTAAATCTTTCCTCGTAGTAAAATGATGTGGTCATGCAAGTCCTTTCCGCATGTAAGTAAAATGTGAACCCTAGTTTTATATGATCAATAATACACTTAAACAACTTAATTCATCAAGGTTATTTCGTATTTAAACAAGGGCCTTCTTTGAAAAGAAAGAGGTAAGACATGTCCGTTTGTTGCAGTTTTAAACAATTGAAAAATTAATCGAATTATCAATGTTTAGTATATGATACGATTTGCACATAAAAACAATGTTCGGTTCGTTTTTATTTCCAGTTGTTTGCAGGCTGTTTCATGTCTTATTTACGTGCTTTGTGTTTGTTGTTATCACATGATAATTCAGTTCTTTCTTTTGGAAACACTACGGGTGCAACTAATGGATCAGATGGATCAGGAACTGCTTTTATTTCTGGAGCGTCCGCCTTCACTCATGGATTCTAATATGATTCATTCAGGGCCAGGGTGGCTCAATGAGTTAGGTAGCTGAATTACCTAACAACTCATACAAGCCTATCACCAATAAAGCGACGGCCCGGATGGTTCAATGAGTTAGGTAGTTGGATTACCAAACAACTCATACAAATGTATCACCAATACGGCGTGGGTTTGCACTCGGCTTTGTAAATTACAAAAAAGGTCCACTCGCCTCGCATCCGCAAGGGATAAAGTTTACCAGTTGCTTGGCCATTGTCGGTGGTTCTCCCTGGGTACTGCGGCTTCTGCCACAACTAAAACTGGTCGCCATGATATAGCTGAAATAATGGTGAAAGTAGCGTTAAACATCAAAAATCAAATCATATCTAATAAGATGCATGCTACACAATCATTTTCAATCGTTTGTTTTCAGTGTAGTGTTTGGTAGTGGTTTGTAGATCATTGTTTGGAATGTTATCCCTTTTCCTTTGTACATTATGCTGTCTGTCATTCGATATAAGGTTACCACGTTAATATGAATTGAACCTTTTTAAGAGATCACCTGTCTTGAAAGACCACTTTTGCTTTGTCCTAAAGGTGACTTCTTAATATAGGTTTGCTTGTATTTGTATTAGTATTTGGGTTATGATTCCTAGATAATGCATTTGTTTTGTATTCCTTTTTGTCTTGGGGAGTTATGATTCCCATATACTCATTATGACACAGGGACCCTGCAGTATAATCTGAACATTCACATTGGAATCCAATCTCAACATGTGGCATAAAATGACATGTGTCGCCATGTTGACAAGAGTGGTCGTGACTATTATTGAATTCTGAAATATATAATTTTATAATAATATATATAAGTAAGAAGTATTGATTGATTGACATTGAACGCCAATTTAAGAACTGTTTCAGCTACAATGGTAAATAGAAGGATAGAAAAAGAAATAGGAGACAATTTGATTTTACTATATTTTCATTGTTAATATATATTTATCAATACCAATGGGTTTTGCAATCTATATATAACCACTATATATGTTTAATGAAGTAGATAAATTATCCTCTGAATGAGTATGCATTTAAAGAAATAATTATCTTAAATATAGAGATAGAAAAATGTGTGGAACAAGCAATTCCTATCCTTCTGGGGCACCTGTGTTCACCCCAATGAATGGTGGAGTTCGCTTTGCTCGATCTTTTTTTATGTGTAATGTTTGTTGATCATTGTTTGTCCTTTTGTCCTGTTGGCCACTGATTTGTCTGTCCTTTTGACATTTTGACAATTATATTTTCTGTCCTCCCTTGATTAATGGTTCATGCTTACCACTTAAGAAATAACAGTACTGTATTTGAAGAGTTGGAGGTGTCGATTGTGGATTTGACGGTTACAAATGCCGTTTTACTGGCGACGCGAAGCGGAGCCATTAAAACAGATATTTGCGACCGTCAAATCCACAATTGACACCGACAACTCTTCAAATACAGTACTGTCATTCCTATTCTAATGAAATTCTTCCAACGTGTACACACTAGTTTGAAAACATACAAATAAATGACGAAATATAAGTATGCACTTTTCATATTCCTTCCGCTAAAAAATACATGGTAAAGTAGATGTTTAAGGATCCCCCATCTTGAAAACGTGAAATCCTACATTTCATATGTACAACAATACCCCAAAATAATTAAAATGTCTACCTTGAAAACTTATTTTAGTTAAATTATATCTAAATTGAAGCGTACACGAAGCCAAATAACGTCTGATCTTTACATTTTAAACTGGAAGTCTTCATATGACGTCACGTTGTTTATGTGCCAAAGTCGTTCAACAATATTTCCCGGAATTTTAATCTTTGTGATTTTTAGACTCAGGGATATGCAAGAATACATTTTTTATGTTCAATATTGCATTATAATGGATAGTAAAGGCGAGTTGCGACCATCAAATCTCCAATTGATGCCGTGAAATTTTCTAATACAATACAGAACTTTATCTCCTAGCCTTCAGCATCAAATTCATAGTTGGGGATATCCGGGACAGCCATATTGTTTACAAACAAGTACATTCGGCGTAGGAATATAGCATTCCTTCAGGCCTGTCAACTGCAGATTTGACGGCTCTCGATAGCCAATGAAAATGCGCGTTACATGATAATTGCATTATAATTTGGCATCTACAAACTCCCGGCCAATGCACTGTCTGTTCTACCTCCATTGACAGCTTCTGATTAACCTTTTGGTAGCTTCAATTTTTAATATGATGCAGAAGGAAACATACAAGAGTATCGAAAAAGGGACGTTGATAGTTGAGTTTACCGTTATCTGCAAATATCAAGGAATATCAAATTGAAGATTGAATGATTGTTTGTGACGCCATGTTTATTTCATCTATATATAATATATATCATGTCTATTAGATACATTTAGTACTAAAATATACAGTTCTTAAATAATGTCGCTTTTAATAAAACTGAGGATCTCCCCACTCAGGCATCAATGGCCATAACTGATTTTGGCTAACTTGTTTAAGGACCTTTAGTTCTAATGCTCTCAAAACTTTTAATCATTTGGCTTTCCACTCGTTCAAGTTTTGAGTGTACAAGGTGAACGTTATGCTTTAATTATTAGATTTTCCACTCTTTCCATGTTTGAGTGTACAAGATGAATGTTATGTTTTACTTATTTGGCTTTCCACACTTTCACTTTTTAAGTGTACAAGGTGAAGGTTATGTTTTAATTATTTAGCTTTCCACTCTTTTAAGTTTTGAGTGTACAAGGTGAAGGTTATGTTTTAATTATTTGTTTTTCAACTCTTTAAAGTTTTAATTATTTGTTTTCCACTCTTTCAAGTTTAAAGTGTACAAAGTGAAGGTTATGTGTTGTGCGCACTAAATGTGATATCTACGTTTCCATTAGTGTATCTATTTAATTTTTGAATATTTATTTGTTTGTTAATTCAACATCAATGTAATTTTCCATTAACCGGAGTTGCACATGTGTAGCTATATTTCAGAATGGGTTCACGTCAGAGGTTATTGTATCCGATTACCGTATTTCAGGCAGCAAGCTCGTTACGGACATCCGCAGCATAGACCACTGTGATATTGTCTCCCAACACAGTTATATTTGTCACGTCTTTCACATGTTCCCTGCATACGAGTACATGTATTATCATCTTCTGTAAAATAAAAAAGGCTGTATTTAACACTAAGGTACTCCTCCCTTAGGCATATGTGACCTCAGCCGACTTTGGCTATTCTGTTTATGCCCTTTGGTTTTCTGGCACCCAAAATTTTAAAATTATTTGGCTCTCAAATCTTTCGATATTTAGTGTACCTGATAAAGGTTGTTATAGAAACGGATCGTACGCTCTAGGTTGTATACCTACGTATTAATGATTCCAGACATACACCAGTATCCTTTATACCAGTACATTAATATTTGACTAAGGTTTAAATTATATTTCAAAGCGAGGTTGTATAGTCATAGTCCCATACTCAAGGACCGATAGCTCTTTGCAAGAGATTAAATGCCATATTATTGTAGCATAAAAGTACCATGATGTAAACGCAGCTCCAATATGATTTATCAAGGGGAAAATAAATATCGTTATCGATTCGTATGTTAATAAGGACTATATATAATTAGTGAGATGTGACTTTTGACAATGTAATATAAACAATTGCATAATATGTCTTCAGTTAGGGACACATATTATTTAATATTTATTCCGTCTAAAACAAATCCGTTGGGATAGCTATAAATAGAAAAAGGTCAGTGATATAAATGCTCTATCATCACAGCAATAGTGGCTATTGTGTTATGCTGCATGGGCAATTTACTTTCTGGTATCTCATGACTGACACCATGATATGATTGAAGGAATGCTCTTTGCTGTCCAGTGTCATATGCCCCTTCACGCGTTCATCCCCGTTAGCATCGTATTGTATGTCTTTATTGTCGTAATTCGCCAAATCCAGTTTTTCGATCTACGTTAATTGAAAAAGAAAACTATATTTCTAGAAAAAAAGCATGTACCCATTATCATTTCATATGATATCCAATCAAATTATTTGTCTTACATATCTTTGAATAAATAAACGTTAGAGAAACCGAAAGGAGCAATCAAGAATGGACAATCAAGAGACACTTTGGTAAAAAAGACACAAGACGAAGACAAACAAAATAAATAAACACAACACAATGTGCGTTGGACACATCAATACACAAGACGAAGTTAAGTAAAACAAAAGACACAACACAATATGTGTTGGACACACCCATACAACATAAAACACAAATATCGTAGATAAGACATCAGCCCTTCTACAAATAAGTGGGGCTAAGGACAAATCGATGAGATGAAAATTATTCTTTGCACGAAACTATTAACCTTTGTTGGATTTGTATAGTGCTAGCTCACTGAAGGATCAATCTACTAGTAAATAATGTTGCTCTCCTCGCCCGAAGTATTCTGATTCTGAGACAATCCGTATTTATTTTGTTTTCTCCTTAATGTTGGAGCTTTATTGGAGAAGCAAGAAATACCAATTTAGACTGTTTCGTGCAACCCGACCGGGACGCGAACTAATGATCTACCGCACCAAAGGTGAGGACGCTAACCAATTACACCACCGATACGTTAGGTGATAATGGTGTCATAACTACAAATCTTCCAATCCACTTCATAATGTTCAGTTGAGGCAAAGGCGGTACCACAAACACACACATACATGACCGCTTACTCGTCTGGCTTCAATAATATGCTACATGAAGTTGTGGGCAATGTCCTCATAGGATAATTAAATGATCAATTATTAAAGCTTATTTGGGCAGGCTTGACTGTATAACAACTGAATAAATGTTAGTAAGACCATAATTGTACACATGATGCATGAATAACTACGTCAAATCTTAAATTTGGTCCCATCAACGGTTACGTCAAATTTTACACATGATAACAAGAACGTTTACGTCAAATTTTACACATGTTAACAAGAACGGTTAAGTAAAATTGTGCACATTATCACATGAACGGCCACGTCATATTGTATACATGATCACAAAACCGGTTACCTCAAATTTTACACATGATCACATGAACGGTTACGTCAAATGTTACATATGATAGCAAGATCGGTTACGTCAAATCGTTCGGGTACCATGTTGATGCTGACATTATAGCCAGTGCCAGTTTGGAACAAATGAGGTCCTCTGCTAATTAACTTATGATGTGTCTTACTTGGGCCCTGAAGGAGGAAGGTCCTGTAGTCCTACACAGGCAGTCAGGCATACATGCTCAGGAAATATAGGAATAGCTAAAATGTTAAAATTTCTCCACTTAGGCAAAATGCATCGTATTTTTGGCCAACGCGGCCCTGTGCTTAAGCACACCTAGGCTCAATGGTAAATCCGGCACAGATCATAACACGACATTATAACACGACACTAAGGACGCAATAGGAAAACACAACAAACCTAAAAAGATGAGCAACACGCATCCCACCAAAACACCGGGGTGAACTCAAGTGCTCGTGAAGTGTAAGCAGTTCCTGCTTCTTATAAAACACCCACTGTGTTACTCACATAGAGACAGCCAACTATGATTTACCCTATTAGAAATAAATGTGTACCTATGTATATGTGTACTACCTATTTATAAAAGTGGTCTATGCTAGCTCTGATGTATAATATAAAATGGTGTTCTTGGCAACGTGGACTACCTATTAATACATAGCATGTATTGTTTTAATATGTTTATATACTGATCAACTTAGTGCAGTGTAGTTTTTACTTTTATAATTATAACATGTAAGTAGACTGAACTCCTTGTACGCATTCGACATCTTTTTTTTTGTATTTGTGCGTTGCGGATATCGATTTTATCTCTTTCTAGCATGTTTTGTATTATATTGTTTTTATCTATTTAGACAGTGTGATATTTTTATTCTATTAGTTTTTTTGTTGTTGTCATGTTCAACATTTTTATTTACTTGAGACCATCTTAACAGCGATTTTGAATACCATGAATGTGTTAGATAGAGGATTGACTTAAAGCGTGATTTTATAGAGATAGTATATGTGATATCGTGGGAACAGTCGTACAGTAAGGTCGGCTTTGTCATCTTGTACTGACAATAGTCATCGGAAAACTTGCACGTAATTTGAAGAGAAAGCGTAAACATATATCTGTCAATACTTGTCTTTCTAAATTCCTGCCCTTTACAGAGTCTTCGAACGAATACAGAATATGTCATTGAGATCCGAAAGCGTACACAACTGTATGTCAATACTTGCTTTTCTTTTTGTAATTGAAATTATGTTGATCAAATACAATGTACGTACATACAGTGCTCATACAAAAAACAGACAACTCACTATATCAATCAAATTTAGTCTATATGCAGCTGCCCGAGAAAAACAATAACGTATATGTGTATCCGACCACTATATATTTATCATAATATGAGAAACTATTACATGCACAATACAATGTCATAATGCATGTGATGTAATAAGAACGTGAATATCAATTTTAGTACACACGACACGTTTCTGGAATAACCTTCACCAGGTTCGCTGAAAGGATAGATTAGAAAGACAAACAATGTATAGATTTGGGAGCAATAAACCAAAGGACCTAAAGAGGATAGCCAAAATCGGCTAAGGTCACCAATTTATTTCAAAGCATTAAATTATTTGGCTTTCCAATATTTCGAATTGTAATTAACGAGACCCAAAACATTTGGTACACTGATCAATTGTTATCGGGAACACCTGTGTTCACCCCCGTTTTTGATGGGGTCAGTGCTGCTCATATTTGTAGTTTTCTGCATTGTGTTTTTTTTTTCTTGTCTTCGTCCTGTGTCGCGTATGCCTAATTTTGCCAGTGTTACCTTCGTCAAACCGCATCTAGAGTATGCAATAGTGCACGAGGACAAACAACGAGTGACAAAGTATACACATAGAACCGAGGATCGAGTAACACGAGCCCGACTAAAATCCGGGGTTGAACTAAGGTGCTCCGGAAGGGAAATCAGTTCCTGCTCCACTAGTGGCTGCTGTTATGTTAATATAAATACAAAAAAAGATTGTTAACAATGGGAAAGTTGAAATCATCTCTCCTGTCGTAAAGTTAAAGAAGCCCAACCTTTGGGCACACCGATAACTTATAACTGTAGATTCAGCTCCATTGTACTTGCGCTTGCGCTTGATAACTTAATTAAAAATAAAATAAATATACCATATCAAAGTTTCTATTTTTTCACGTGTGTTCAATCTGGAATATATCCTAAGTTTGTATATGGTCTAATTTGTGAAAACATAAATCTATTTAACTATTGTCTGCTAATCTTTAAATTGTCTAATATAATGAACAAACATACATTTGTGTATGTGCTGATGCAACCGTACTGGGACAAATCTATATTTTTGTTATTGCAGAGATGACAAAACCGTACTGGGTTACATCCATTTATGTTTTAGATTCGCTTAGAAATTGTTAGTGTTATTGTTATTGTTATTGATATTCATGATAGCTGAAGACTGTAGTACTATAAAATTGTACGAAAAGGAAGATTTTATTGATGAATGAAATATGCATAAAAGAGTTTAAAGATGCCAACGGGGTAATCAGAATCCGTAAATCGAAGGACAGTCAGCACAATGATCAAACGAAAAATGACAAACAATGATCTGCAAACCATTGCGCAACATAACTGAAGATCAAGTAGCAGGAACTCCATTTAAAACCGGGCATGAGCTCAAGTGCTCCGGAATGGTAGGCAGTTCCTGTTCCGCTAGTGACACCCATCGTGCTACTCTAGTTACAATACCAACCATAGGCAAGGAATGTCTTTCTCCAGTGTTGGTCTTTACATATATTGTATTGCTTAGACACCTCAAAAACCTTTATCGTATGTGGGGCTAGACATTTGTTTGCCGAAAAGATACCCATTCTCGGGTGTTGTTTTAGACATATGTTTTACTGTTTAGATACCTCACATACCTTTAGTGTGGGTGGCGATAAACATATATTTGCTGTATCGACATCAGTAGACCACCTCTAAGGCATTCCCTGGTTTCCTTTATTGATAAATAGGCATATTGTACTACCTGTACCTACACATTGTTTTGACATAATTCCTTTGTGGCATAGACATACCAGACTGCCTACAAAACAAACTATTCTAAGGAGTAGAACTATAAATTATGTATTTGCAAGGAAATGATCATAAAGTGGAACATATCCGTCGTAATTTGTGACGATTTACTAAATCACTGTTCTAGAACACAAAGTTTGTTGATAGCATCAGAAACCTTAGTAAATGTACAGAATGAGTAATAATCTGCTTTATATAACATTATTGAAAGCAATTTGAAAGTGATGGTCATCAATTCCACCAATGCCAACTCCAGAAGTGAGTGAGTGAGATACTGATTGTTGCTTAACGCCAACTCATCAATTTTTCAGCTATATCACGACGAGTAAGCAACTCACCTCTCACCTCAAGTTATTTAATATAAAGATGAGACCACGATATATGCCGTTAGAAGTTAATGTCTTGGCTTGCGACATATTACCGGGTTATCGTCCTATTTAAGGTTTATTCATGGACTTTAAAAGAGTATATATCTAGTTGTAATTTTAATGAATTATTTACCAAGCAGCTTGTAAATATTTGCAAATACCACGAATGCGTCCTTAGCATTTACTACGTCTGTCTTAGATGATATTTCCTTTTATTTATTTGCTACATTATAATCATAACTACGTTTTCATTACTATCACTGGGTTGATACCTCAGCTTTTAAAGATAGCATCCGCCCAGTAGTCAGTGTTCCGCTATTCATATGACTTATTAAATGTATATATTATTCTAACATGACGTCCTTCATTGGCTATATAAATAATATAGTGATAAAACTCACGATATATTGTAATTCGCTCATGCGTATTAACGAACAAATTACAAACATAATTCCCTAGTGAATTTATGTATTCATACAGCACTGTGGTGCATAACAAGCATAAACATGCCCTTATTGTTTTCACCTATATTTTTTCGGAATAAAGACTTAAGACAACCATCAATTGACTTTGACTTTTGAAATTTAACATCTTCCGGAAGTCGTTTACAAGGAACGCTGATTACATTGAAAGACATGGTAACTGATTTATTTTAAAGATTGTGTGAGCATTTTACTTGTTTAAGTTGCTAAATTCAAAATGCCATTAAATTGCAAAATATCAGTAACTTCATAGCATCACAGTCTATTTATACATAAACGAAAAACAACTGTAAACTGTAAAACATGAAGGTTAGTGAATTTTGTAATAAAATGCATTTCCATTACCAACTTCCACTTCAAAAAATAAGTTAGATGTTTCCTACTAACGCTCGGAATAAAATTTGTACGAAAATAATGTTACCCATCTTAAAACTGTATACAAACTCTGGCTTCCATGAATTATTTCTTAATTGAAATGTTCAGTTCCTAAATAATGTAATCATTAATAAAACTAATGTTAACCTCTCTCATGCACATGTATTCTAACTCGAATTTGGCCATCCTGTTTGCACCTTTTGTGTACTTGCTCCCAAAGACTGCTTAAATTATTTGGCTTTGCAATCTTTTGATCATGAACCTGATGATGGTTATATCAGAGAAACTGGTAACATATCGTGGCGGTCAGTTTTATTGGTAGAGGAAGCTGGAATACCCTCGGAAGAAACCATCGACATGTCGCAAGTTAATGACAAACTGTATCACACATTGTTGTGTCGATTACGCCTTTCCATTAACGGAGTTCGAACGAAATTATAACATATTCAATATCATATACTGTTGATGTCTTTGGAATGAATTTGGTGTTTTTAATTTTGGTGTTTAACGCCACTTTCAGCAGTTTTTCAGCTATATCATGGCGACCAGTTTTAGTGATGGAGGAAGCCGGAGTACCCGCAGAGAACCACCGACCCTGGACAAGCAACTGGTCAACTTTATTACTTGCGGCTGCCAGTCGAGTGCTCCATGTTTTCTAATTTACAAAGCTAGGCGCGAACCCACACCGCACTGGTGATTGGCTTGTATGAGCTGTTAGTTCCAACGACCTAACTCATTGAGCCACCCGAGCCCATGATGTGTTTGGTGTTTAATGTTAGAATGAACAATATCTCAGTTACATCGTGTCAGACACTTTATATGTAGAGAAAACAGGAATCCCCAGACGAAATTATTGTCATACCACACTCAACGGTTCTGGGGCCGAAATCGAACTCCATTTGAAATAAAACATCATTTTTTACTTATGCACCGTACATGTCCCTGAGATATAATCAAGCAGGTGTTTGTAACATTTTCTTACTTTCACATATATCTCCAAGAAATCCAGGGGCGCATAAACATGTGAAGGTTTCCTCAACGACCCTGCATGATCCACCATTTAAACATGGGTTACAATCACACGGTGCTTAAATATAAAACAACATTGAAGATCAATCTGTCTGTGCAAACTGATAAAAACATATATTTGTGTTTGCAATGGTACAATATTTGCCATTTAGTGGCGGTTCTAAACGAAGTATACCTTTACATTCAATACAAGCAGCATATGAAGTCCTGTTTTCAGCCTTGCGCTCTCGAACAGCAAACAGTAAGCATATATATCATTCTGTGTCTCATGGAACACAATTTAAAAAAAAACAACGATATATCACTGTCGGATTAGTTTCACAATCCTAACAAAATAAGGCATGATGATGGGCTCTAGTTATTATGTTGAATACCACTTCCAACAATATTTCATTTGCATCATTCTGGTCAGCTTAACTTGTGGAGGAAACCGGAGTACGCGGAAAAAACTACCGACCAGCCGAAAGTCACTGAACACTTTATCACATAATGTTGAATCGAGGACCCCTTGCCATTATCGGGATTTGATAGACACTGATTGCATTGGTAGCTATACATTTAATCACCGTAGGATCACGACCACGACGACCATTTCAATTTTCCTTGAAATGTACGGTATCTAACTTCTACAATAATTGAACTTGTAAATAAAATGAACTATGCTTTTTTTTTTTTTTTTTTTTNTTTTTTTGCTTTATACAGAAAATTAATTTATATTTTAAAGGAACACCTGACCTGCATTAAGGGGGAAATTATAAATAGAACAGTTTATTCACATCTGGTTATATGTATTTCAATTCTATCGCAATAATCGAACCAGTAACACAATCTACACTCAAAGATGCATTTTTTGTATTGCAATCTTATATTGTTAATACATGAAATTAAAAATCTACAAGCAATTAATTTATCAAGCTTATTCCCCGTTAGTCGCCTATCCACAAACGATATCTAATACAAAACAATGTGGCTTAAAATGGATTACTGCGTCGTAAATATAATCTCTGTGAAGTCGAACTATTGTTACTGAGTTGATATTGGCGATGTGCAAATAATGTAAACAGTCAAGTACATGTGTTTGTACGTGATATCCCATTCGAATACACCTTGATAGTTATGAATAGGTTCAAGGTCAAATTAGAGAGCCTCGACATAATTTAATCGCGGTCGGACAAGGCACAAGATGGATACAAAAATTAGTTACAGGTATCTTATTACGAATGTTGAATTTAATCATTACTAGTTTTATTAACCATGCATCTTTCAACGGCTATCGTAAAGGGGTGTTCGACTATTGGTCTGTTTTATTTATATCGTCTGTAATAAATACTAGGTATAGAAGACGATATAAATAAAACAGACCAGAAGTCGAACACTCATTTACCTTGACCGTTTAAAGGGTCATGGCTAATAATACCAGTAATGAAAAGAATCATCAGGCGTAAAAAGTGGCCGGTAACTAATTTGGGAGGCCAGTTTTATGAATAGCTTTGCTGGGGGTATTATTGTACATGCGTCAATGAGTATAATTAGACAGTGTCTGTTTACCTGCAATCAGCTGATTCAAATACGAACTGATAAATTACTCCACAAAGCCTAATTATATACCGGGACGTTTTATGCAGTGAATTCAGTAGGAAATTCATGCGCATAAAATACTTCCTGTCCAAATTAAGGTCATTGACATCAAAGAAATGAAAGGAATTATTAAAAGCGGCAATTTCCAATGTTTAAGCATGAATTACTGTCATAGAACGGAATTACTAGACTAGCCTGAATGAATAGATTCATAACGATGGTGATAGGCATTGATTGTACTTGTCGTTGGAAATCCAACTCCCAATATTCAGAGTTCAATAGTTATTTACACGAATACGATTGTATTTTAAGTCATTGGACATTTCTCCAGTAATCAATCTTTTTTACGACATTTATTGTTTAAATTATCCTTTAATTACGTGATCTTGAATAATAACTAAGTATAATTCGATGCTAAGTAGTAATGGTCCTAGGAAAGCATATCTTTTATCTGATTCATGTAGATCGACTGTAATACAAGCAGCACCAGCGTGGACAGTAGGTAGTTGGATTACCTAATAACTCATACCAGCCTATCAACAATACGACGTGGGTTCGCGCCCTGCTTTGCAAATTACAAAAAGGGTGCACTCGACTCGCGGCCGCAAAATGATATAATGTACCAGTTGCTTGCCCATGGTCGGAGGTTCTCCCCGAGTACTCCGGCTTCTTCCACCACTAAGGCTGGTGGGCATGAGTTAGCTGAAATATTCCTGAAAGTTGCGTTAAACACAAACAATTCCCAAAATCAACAAAACGTGTTTTCTGCTCTTTTCATACAGTTATCAGATGTTTTAGACATTACAGTATAAAAACAATATAACTAAGTTTTAGATAGATGTAAAGCCAATTTGCACTCGCTAGGGAAGCTAGCCTTCGCTCACTATGTTTCTAGGGCTTGTGTGATAAGTCGTGAATAAAGATTAGACTGGATATTGCATATGACAAGCGGGACACATTCGTAGTCATTTGCAACAGATATTACCTAACGGTTAACAAAGGAATAATTAAAATGGTGACTATATTTGAATAAAATAATGTCGATTATTTCCCTTTTTCGCTTAGGTGAATGAGTTAACGTCTTTAGCGACACGTTTTGCATTGTCCATCCTGTTTTGATTTACAACTTCTGATGACCCCATTGGTATCTTCAACTTGTTTTTCAATAGTATTTTAGTTCTTTCATGTCGGTCAATTTTATTGTTTGGAGAAACCAGAGTACTCGGAGAAAGCCATCGTCCGTTCGCATGTCGCTGAAAAATGTATAATATAAAGTTGTATCGAGTACACCTTGACATGAGCGGGATTCAAACTCATAGCGTTAATGGTGATAATTACTGATTGTACTGATTGTGGGTCCGCACCCTGCTTTGCAAATTACAAAAGGGTGCACTCGACTCGCAGCCGCAGAGTTGTCATTGAAGTTTTCGTAAATGAAATAAATAATAAACTTTGTGTCGTGCCGAAGGCACGAACACTACGAATAGAGACATAAAATCGTCGTGCCGAAGGTATACCCGATATGAACTAAAAAAATGAATCAGCATGGACACATTAAATGTTGCAGATGGGTCCCATGACAACACCTTGACGTCCTTTATTTTCATAGACAAAGAAACATTAAGTTTTCGTTACGAAGGCATATTTTATATAATAAAATTAATTTACTAGTCGTGCCGAAAACACGACCATTACGAACACAATTTCAAAAGTCTTCGTTCCGAAGACACAAAAACAGTATTGTCGGAATAGATTTCAATGCAACACATAGCCGGAAGTTAATTTTAACAGGTATTTACCAAGCAAATTCGTACCAAAAATTCGTCATGTCATACTGATTGGCATTCGTGCCGAAGGCACAATATATGCTATATTAAAATGTGATAATTATGTTTTGGCAATCGGACTTTTTCGGGCCTTTCCGTCAACAAAATGTTCCGCTTGATGGAATTATCCCATCTAACCTTGAAATACGAGGAAAAATCTTTAGCTAAATAAAATGAGACATGTATACTTTGATTCAATTTATGTTTTAATTTGTTTTGTGATTGTGCTAAATAAACATTCTACTTCATGGGAAATGCCCGAATCGGAAAAGGTCAAGATGCAAGTCAAGACAGCCGGAGGAAATAGATAAAGTATACTTCAATGAACACAACGATGGCATAATTATATATTTCTTTATGATATTCATAGCTATTTGAACATCATTCATCCAATTATTCGTCCAAATAATGCTTTGTAAATAAAATAACTGGTTAAATTATATTTGAAATGGTGGGGGAGGGGGCGCTACTGTTTCCTATTTATCAGAAGACGATGAAATGTGTTTGAGAAATCACAGCTAAATGTCCTCATATTTACCTAATTTGCGTGTGTTAGTTGGAGACAGCAGGGCTAATAATTTTGACACATATTCACAACCTCAGGACCTTAATATTCCTTACATAATTCAAAGAGAAGCCACTGTTAATATTTTAACTGATTTGACCTATTCTTTTCTTTTTAGTCATGGCACAAATCTTGATAATTATCAAGTAATATTAGTTAAATAATCTGCGGGAATTAATAATTTATTGCATAGTGAAAATGTATTGTCAGATATAAGTCCTCAACAATTTATTGACAAGTTGTTACATTTTAAAAATGTTATATAACATATAGTTCCATCAGCACTTGTGGGATTTGTGACCATTCCCTCTGAAAATTTGTTTGAGCTTCACTGTAGGACACAATCTCTTTGTGTTCAACAAGCAGAATTAAATAGTAAACTTGATTCCATCAACCAAAATATCAGATCGATCAACTTTTCAACACAAACTGGACATTGCCGTGGTTGCTGCACTGTGTCTTGGCACTTATCAGTACAGAAAAAAAACATACGAAAAGATCACGAAAAAACGCAAAACCTTAACATTGTAAAACATTTATTTGGAAAAATGTATATGATGGATTACATGCAACATCAGAAATAAAACGCATTTGGACCTAATATGACGTCAATAGTAGATGATAATGTTAGTGAAATAGCCATGTAATCAACTCAGGATTTAATTTGACGTCTAAAGTAGATGATAATGTTAATAAGATAGTCGTGTAATTAACTCAGGATCTAATATGACATCTAACGTAGATGGCTTAGCAAGGTTATTCAGGTCAATAGTTTATAAATATAGATACTTGACAATGTAAAACAAAAAGATGCATGTAAGAGAAATCTATGTTATATTTATTCATTTGTTTGATTCTGGAATATTGTTGATCATTGATTTAAACAAGAAAAAAGGGAAAAAAAAGGTGGGGTTGAATTTTATTTGTGAATTTTACAGTTAAATAAATGTTATGTTTCGACAGTTTAAAGAGAAAAATAAAAAAATTGTTGCGACTAAAGCTTAAATCAGCGTTAAAAATTGAACAAATATCAGTGGTTTTGTAAATGAGATTTATTTTAAATAGAATATCTGAAATTATTATTTATTAATTTATAATTGATTATCAATGATGCTATTTTATATCCCTTGGGGACGGGTTGCTATGATGAAAATTTGAAAATAAAAACACAGGACCGGAGTTTAAGCAAAAATAATAATCCATGATTAGTTTTATATTAAAAACAAATCTAGGACCCCTTTGTTCATGAATTTTGTTTAGGTTATATAATATGAACAATTGACATCCACACTTGCCTTTTGGACAGCACATTTCTGTGTCCACACTTGCCCTCAGGCAACACTTGTAGTGTTAGTAAAATAGTCATGTAATTAACTAGGAACTAATATGACGTCTATAGCAGATGATAGTATTAACAAGATAGTCGTGTAATTAACTCAGAACCTAATATGACGTCTATAGTAGATGACGATGTTAGTAGGATACTCATCTAATTAACTCATGACCTAATTTGACGTTAATAGTAGATGATAATGTTGGTAAAATAGTAATGTAATTAAGACAGGACCTAATATGACGTATAAGGTAGATGATAATGTTAGTAAGATAGTCATGCAATTAACCCAGGACCTAGCATGACGTCTATTGTAGCTGATAATGTTAGTAAGATAATCATGTAATTAACTCAGGACGTACAATTGCGTCTATAGTAGATGATAATGTAAGTAAGATTATGTAATTAACACAGGACCTAATATGACGTATATGGTAGAAGATAATGTTAGTAAGATAGTAATGTAATTAACCCAGGACCTAACATGACGTCTATTGTAGATGATAATGTTTTTTCTTAACACCAATATCACAGATTGTATTTCTTCAGAGTCCAAGTTCCTCTGAAGTATCCCTGTGAAATTATGTTTTGAATATCCAGGAAAATATTTAAAACTATAATTTCGTAAAACAAAAATATTTCATTCTAATATAATCTTTTGCATACAATATTATTACAGATTATTTAAGATTTGATTGAACATTGAATTAATTCCTAGTAATTTATTTTCCTTCATTTTTTTTTTAATTCACTTTTAAATAACAGATAAACATCAATTTTCTTTGTCTTTTGTTCGGATACATAATAGGATTTGTAAATTGTAAATGCCAATATAGTTAAAAAATAATTTAGATGTAAATATTCTTTGTCAAAAATGTTGTAGCCAAATTCTAAATGTTGAAGCATGACATTGTTTTCAAATTTGAATTTTTTTAACATTTCATTTATTTTATTCCAAAACATGTATAAATATTTACATGACATAGAAAAGTGACCATAATCTTCTTCTCTCTACACACATTACATAAATTGTCAGTTGATGATAATGTTATTAAGATAATCATGTAATTAACTCAGGACGTAAAATGACGTCTATAGTAGATGATCATGTTAGTTAAATAGGCATGTAATTAACTCAGGATATAATATGACGTCCATAATAGATAATAATGCTAGTAAGATAGTCATTTAATTAACTCAGGACCTAATATGACTTCTGTAGTATATGATAATGTTAGTATGATAGTCATGTAATTAACTCAGAGGTTAACATGACTCAGGACTTATTATTTGGGTGAAGTCATGTAATTAACTCATTGCCTAACATGACTCAGGACTTATAATTTGGGTGAAGTCCAATGCTTAAAAAATAATACTTTCAAATATTATAATTCCGCACACTTTAATTTAATACTGGTATCTGGTCTTTAAGCTGTCCACATCAGACGGACATGTTAGGGAAAAAACACCAATTGAATATTACCTATTTATAAAACCCCATCCGTTCATAATGGAATTAAAGTCTTCATAACCTGGGCTAGATAATGTATTTATCAAGTCTGGACTTGTTTTGTAATAAGGCAAGACACCACTGTGATGTTCCACTTTTATATGCGTTAATTTCGCTACTATACCGATAAACGTGTCCTCAATATTAATGATCTTGATATAAGGAATAGACCGAGATAAAATGTTGACAACCTGCATGTTTGTAAGAATTGTACCTCCAATTATATATGGCGGCCATAGATCATATTCATACTCATCTATATATATATAGCATTTCCATGAACGTCGTCTGACTGGCGCACTAAATATTAACTTATGGCCGATCATCTTCATATCAGTTTTAGCTACATTGGCTAACGCAATAGTATATATCTTTATTGTGTTAACAAGTCGATCATCGTCTACAAAATGCACAAATTTAGTTTTAATATTACGATCACTAAGCCATGCGATTGAAAATATAGTCTTGTAGACAAGGTTAGTGTAATTATCTATCAAGCTAAATTGGAGAATATCTTGGTAAGTTTCAGATTCAAAATCAACCAGTGTTTGCATTTCCTTGGTATATCCCAGAACAAATATTGTCTTCATTCGGATGCTTTTAACATTTCCGTATGTATTACGTATAGCTATCCTCTGACCGAAATTACCAGAAAAGGATTTTACAATGAAAATCATTTCTAAATTCTCACAAGATAGTACTGATTTACAAAATAAAAGAGCAGGGTCGTGCTTAACTGAATATGACTTTGTCACATTATTTAAGGGTGTCTCTGATGTTCGCCCCGTCCTTTCGATTTCGTCAAGAATAGATGGGACATTTTTTGCTGGATATTTGAATTCAAAGTAATATGTTTTTTCTCCCGTTATAAGTCTTTTCAGGGTGAAATATCCAACTATAAAACAACTGATCCAAGCTATTATTTTCCAGCTGAAAAAAATAAATGCATCATGTAATTGGTACCAATTAATACGACAGTGTATACATAAAACGCGAAATATGCACGGGAATTGTTAACTTATGGGTGCATTCTAACAAAGTGTATATATATATTTTTGGCATCATAATAAAATTTACCAATTATCAAATAACGTTGTGAGTTCGAATCCCACTCAACCGATGTGTACTTGACACAACTTTATCATACAGTTTGTCAGTGACTTGCGATTTGTGGTGTTCTCCGAATACTCCGGATTCCCCACTAAATCAGTCACGATATGACTGAAATATTATCCAAGGTAGCATTAATCACCATAACCCTTACGCTAGCAAACTATCAACGATTTTCAGTCTTGTTTGCCGTAATTATTATTTTTCTTTATTTGACGAGTATAATTACGTGTGTAGCGTCTTAATGTTCGTGACTTCGTCCGTATTAAAGGACAGGAATTATATTAATAAACAAAACAACAAACAAGTTCCACATAATAAAAGTGAACTGTTGGTTAAACAATAGAAGAATTCAGATGTAACACTAATATGAAATGTTGGTAGATAAAACAATAGAAGAATTCAGATGTAACACTAATATGAAATGTTGGTAGATAAAACAATAGAAGAATTCAGATGTAGCACTAATATCAAATGTTGGTAGAAAAAAACAATAGAAAAATTCAGATGTAACACTACTATGAACTGTTGGTAGGATAAAACAATAGAAGAATTCAGATGTAACACTAACATGAACTGTTGGTAGGATAAAACAATATAATAATTAAGATGTAACATTAATATGAACTGTTCGTATGATAAACCAATAGAATAATTCAGATGGAACACTAATATGAATTGTTGGTATATAAAACAATAGAATAATTCAGATGTAAGACTAATATGAACTGTTGGTAGGATAAAACAACAGATCAATTCAGATGTAACATTAATATGAATTGTTGGTGGGATAAAGCAATATAATAATTCAGATGTAGCACTAATATGAAGTGTTTGTAGAATAAAATAATAGAAGAATTCAGACTCAACACTAATATGAACTGTTGACAGATAAAACAATATAATAATTCAGAAGTAAGACTAATATGAATTGTTGGTGAGATAAAACAAAAGATGAATTCGAATGTAACATTAATATAAACTGTTGGTAGATAAACCAATAGAATAATTCAGATGTAACAATAATAAGAACTGTTGGTAGGAAAGAACAATAGAAGAATTCAGATGTAGCACAAATATGAACTGTTGGTAGAATAAAGCAATGGAATAATTCAGATGTAACACTAATAACAACTGTTGGTAGGATAAAGCAATAGAAAAATTCAGATATAACACTAACATGAACTGTTGGTAGATAAAACAATATAAAAATACATATGTAAAACTTATAAGAAATGTTGCAGGGATACAAAAAAAGAAGAATTCAGATCAACTGTTGGTAGATAAAACTATAGAATAATTCAAAGGTATCACTAATTTTAACTGTTGGTAGATAAAACAATAGAATAATTCAGATGTAACACTAATACGAACTGTTGGTGTGATAAAACAATAGAAAAATCCAGACTTAACACTAATATGAAGTGTTGGTAGGATAAAGCAATGGAATAATGCAGATGTAACACTAATAAGAACTGTTGGTAGGAAAACACAATAGAAGGACTTACATGTAACATACATGTTGGTAGTTAAAACAATATAACAATGATGATGTTACACTAAAATGAGCTGTTGGTAGGATAAAACAATAGACAAATTCAGATGCAACACTAATATCTACTGTAGGTAGGATAAAACAATAGAACAATTCAGATGTAACACTAATATCCACTGTTCGAAGGATAAAACAAGAGAATAATTCAGATGCAACAATAATAGTAATTGTTGGTGAGATAAAACAATAGCAAAATTCAGACTCAACACTAATATGAACAGTTGGTAGAATAAAGCAATATATGAATTTAGATGTAACACTACTATGAACTGTTGGTAGCACAAAACAATATAATTCAGATGTAACACTAATACGAACTGTTGGTAGGATAAAACAATAGATGAATTCATATGTAACACTAATGTGAAATGTTGGTAGGATAAAACAATAGAAGAATTCATATGTAACACTAATGTGAAATGTTGGTAGGATAAAGCAATAGAAGAATTCAGATGTAACACTAATATGAAATGTTGTAGATAAAACAATAGAATAATTCAAATGTAACACTAATATGAACTGTTGGTAGGATAAAACAAAAGAAGAATTATGAAGTAGCACAAATATGAACTGTTGGTAAGAAAAAAAAACAATAGAAGAATTCAGATGTAACACTAATATCAACTGTTGGTAGGATAAAACAATAGAATAATTCAGATGTATCACTAATATCAACTGTTGGTAGGATAAAACAATAGAAAAATGCAGATATAACACTAATATGAAGTGTGGTATGATAAAACAATAGAATAATTTAGATGTAACCCTAAAATGAACTGTAGGATAAAACAATAGAAAAATTCAGATATAACACTAATATGAAGTGTGGTAGATAAAACAATAGAATAATTCAAAGGTATCACTAATATGAATTGTTGGTATGATAAAACAATAGAATAATTTAGATGTAACCCTAATATTAACTGTTGGTAGGAAAAGACGATAGCATTATTCAGATGTAAAACTAACATGAACTGTTGGTGGGATGAAACAATAGGAGAATTCAGGTGTAACACTTAAATGAACTGTTGGTAGGAAAAAACAATAGAAGAATTCAGATATAGCACAAATCTGAACTGTTGGTAAGAAAAACAATAGAATAATTCAGATGTAACACTAATAAGAACTGTCCTAGGATACAACAATAGAATAATTCAGATGTAACACTAATAACAACTGTTGGTAGGATAAAACGATAGAATAATTCAGATGTAACAGTAATGTGAAGTGTTGTAGATAAAACAATAGAAGAATTCATATATTCCACTAATATGAACTGTTGGTAGGATACAACAATAGAACAATTCAGGTGAAACACTAAAGTGAACTGTTGGTAGGATGAAACAATAGAAGAACTCAGATGTCACATTAATAGGAATTGTTGGTGGGATAAAACAATATAATAATTCAGATATAGTACAAATATGAACTGTTGGTAGGATAAAACAATATAATAATTCAGATGTAACACTAATATGAACTGTTGGTAGGATAAACCAATAGATGAATTCAGATGTAACACTAATATGAACTGTTGGTAGAATAAAACAAAAGAAGAATTCATATGTAACACTAATAAGAACTGTTTTTAGGATACAACAATAGAATAATTCAGATACAATACTAATAAGAACTGTTGGTAGGATAAAACGATAGAATAATTCAGATCTAACACTAATATGAACTGTTGATAGGAAATAACAATAGAATAATTCATATGTAACACTAATAAGAACTGTTGGTAGAATGAAATATTAGAAGAATTCAGATGTAACACTAATGTGAAGTGTTGTAGCTAAAACAATAGAAGAATTCATATGTAACACTAATAAGAACTGTTGGTAAGATAAAACAATATAATAATTCAGATCTACCACTAATATGAACTGTTGGCAGGATAACACAATAGACGAATTCAGATGTAGCACTAATATGAACTGTTGGTAGGATGAAGCAATAGAAGAATTCAGATGTCACATTAATAGGAATTGTTGGTAGGATAAAACAATAGAATAATTCAGATGTAGCACAAATATGAACTGTTGGTAGGAAAAAAACAATAGAATAATTCATATATACCACTAATATGAACTATTGGTAGGATACAACAATAGAACAATTCAGATGTAACACTGAAAAGAACAGTTGGTAGGAAAAAACAATAGAATTGTTCAGATGTAACACTAATATGAACTGTTGGTAGGAAAAAACAATAGAATAATTCAGATGTAACACAAAAATGAACTATTAGTAGGATAAAACAATAGACGAATTCATATGTAACACTAATAAGAACGGTTGGTAGGATAAAACAACAGAATAATTCAGATCTAACACTAATATGAACAGTTGGTAGGATAAAACAATAGAACAATTCAAATGTAACACTAATATGAACTGTTGGTGGGATAAAACAATAGACGAATTCAGATGTAACACTAATATGAACTGTTGGTAGGATGAAACAATAGAAGAATTCAGATCTAACACTAATATGAACTGTTGGTAGGATAAAACAATAGAACAATTCAAATGTAACACTAATATGAACTGTTGGTAGGATGAAACAGTAGAAGAATGCAGATGTAACATTAATTTGAATTGTTGGTAGGATAAAACAATAGAATAATTCAGATGCAGCACAAATATCAACTGTTGGTTTGAAAAGACAATATAATTATTCAGATGTAACACTAATATGAACTGTTGGTGGGATGAAACAATAGAAGAATTCAGATGCAACACCAATATGAACTGTTGGTAGGAAAAAAAAATAATTCAGATGTAGCACAAATATGAACTTTTGGTAGGAAAAACAAAAAAAATAATTCAGATGTAGCACACATATGAACTGTTGGTAGGAAAAACAACAGAACAATTCAGATGTAAACATATTATGAACTGTTGGTAGGATAAAACAATAGAATAATTCAGATATAGATCAAATATGAACTGTTGGTAGGAAAAAACAATAGAAGAATTCATATATACCACTAATATGAACTGTTGGTAGGATACAACAATATAACAATTCAGGTGAAACACTAACATGAACTGTTGGTAGGAAAAAACAATAGAATAATTCAGATGTAGCACAAATGTGAACAGTTGGTAAGAAAAAAAACTGTTGGTAGGATACAACATAAGCACAATTCAGATGTAACACTGAAAAGAACAGTTGGTAGGTAAAAACAATAGAATTATTCAGATGCAACACTAATATGAACTGTTGGTAGGAAAAAAAACAATAGACGAATTCATATGTAACACTAATATGAACTGTTGGTAGGATGAAACAATATAAGAATTCAGATCTAACACTAATATGAACTGTTGGTAGGATAAAACAATATAGCAATTCAAATGTAACACTAATATGAACTGTTGGTAGGATAAAACAATAAAACAATTCAAATGTAACACTAATATGAACTGTTGGTAGGATAAAGCAATATAATAATTCAGATGTAGCACAATTATGAACTGTTGGTGGAAAAAACAATAGAATTAGTCAGATGTAGCACTAATATGAAATATTGTTGGCATGAAACAATAGAAGAATTCAGATGTAACACTGAAATGAACTGTTGGTAGGAAAAACAATATAATTTTTCAGATGTAACACTAATATGAACTGTTGGTATAATAAAACAATATACAAATTCAAATGTAACACTAATATGAACTGTTGGCAGGATAACACAATAGACGAATTCAGATGTAACACTAATATGAACTGTTGGTAGGATAAACCAATAGAAGAATTCAGATGTCACATTAATAGGAATTGTTGGTAGGATAAACCAATAGAAGAATTCAGATGTCACATTAATAGGAATTGTTGGTATGATAAAAAAATAGAATTATTCAGATGCAACACTAATATGAACTGTTGGTAGGAAAAAAAACAATAGACGAATTCATATGTAACACTAATATGAACTGTTGGTAGGATGAAACAATATAAGAATTCAGATCTAACACTAATATGAACTGTTGGTAGGATAAAACAATATAACAATTCAAATGTCACACTAATATCAACTGTTGGTAGGATAAAACAATAAAACAATTCAAATGTAACACTAATATGAGCTGTCGGTAGGATAAAGCAATATAATAATTCAGATGTAGCACAATTATGAACTGTTGGTTTAAAAAACAATAGAATTAGTCAGATGTAGCACTAATATGAAATATTGTTGGCATGAAACAATAGAAGAATTCAGATGTAACACTGAAATGAACTGTTGGTAGGAAAAACAA
>MJUT01014521.1:8984-20032 GCA_002080005.1 Gigantidas platifrons | reverse complement strand
AAATGTAGCTGGGTGACCTAACTATGTTAAATGTTATATACTAAATAAGATAAAAAATTAATAAACCATCCCGGGTTACATGAGTTCACACCCGATTTTAGTGGGGTTCATTTTCTGTGTAGTGTTTTGTAGACCGCTGTTTGTCCTTTTGTTCTTTTTCTTTTGACCATGGTATTGCCTGTCCTTCGATGTACGACTTATGATTATCCATTTGGTGTCTTCACAGTTTTCTATCACTATTTCAATGGACGATCTCTGAAAACAAGTAGACACAAACGGCGTCCCGAACGTAACGAATGTTGTCCTCTTTAGGATTCAAGCTATACCATTACAGTTTTGTACGAATAGTACCAAAAATGTTCGTGTATCTTTTTCGTCATACAAATATAGTGATTTGAGACAAACAATATACTTGGATATCGTTAGGGTTACGGTTATGGCCTTTCACACCACATTTAACAATATATCAGTTATGGCATGGCGGTCAGTTTTATTGGTTGAGAAAAAAAAATCACTGATCTGTAGCAAGTTACTTACAACGTTTTTCAAATAATCTTGTATCAAGTACACCTCTCCATGAATAGAATTGAATTAAAAAGAATAGCGGTTATAGAAGCTGATTGCTTAGACAGTTTTAAATCCAGTTTTAAGATCACCATACGGTCACCCACACGCAGATAGTGTATTGGAATGGTGTGTATAGTAAATGTAAGTGGCCGATGGTAGTGGTGTGGTGTATATTGATTATGAGAAAGACGTGTTGTAAATTGTGTATAAGGATAACACAAGTACAACATATGTCTGCTGTATACCTTGACATATGCCTCGAAATTGACAGAGAGGTGCATTGTAAATTGTGCATGAGAAATGTCACTGAAAACTTTACCACATAATGTTGTAAAGATCATACTTCGCCATGAGCGGGATTTGAACACACAACTAGCGATATGTACTGATTGCATTGATAGTTGATATGATATAATTCCATCTATTCTTGCACGCTTGGTGATTGGTGTAATAGTATTAATAGTTTGCATTATTGGTGTATTGTGTGCAAAGTGTATTACATAGTAACTAGAACTGTTGAATACATGGAGTGGTTCTTCTCATATTTAAACAATACAACTATGTAGTCAACCCTGTCTTACGTGACCCTCCAAGGGAACATTGAAATAGGGTCACATAAGACAGAGGGTCATTTAATAAAGGTTTAATTAATATGAAATGCACTGTGAATGGGACTTAAAATTAATGTCACACAATGCAGGAAGAAGAGTGATATGTTTATCACAGTGATTTATCACGCTCTGTCTATGACAGTACAGTATCAGTTTCACTAAGAACAGCGATACGTCTATCACAACGACTTAACACGCTGTGTCTCTGACTGTATTGTATTATTATCACCAAGAAGAGTTGTACGTAAATCACAGTGATTTATCACGTTATGTCTCTGACAGTACACTATCAGTTTCACTAAGAAGAGTTGTACGTCAATCACAGTGATTTACCACGCTGTGTCTCCGACAGTACATTATCAGTTTCACTGAGAATGGTACGTCTATCGCAGTGATTTACTACGCTATGTCTCTGACTGTATTGTATTATTATCACTAAGAAGAGTTGTACGTAAATCACAGTGATTTACAACGCTGTGTCTCCGACAACACATTATCAGCTTCACTAAGAAAAATGGTACGTCTATCACAGTGATTTATCACGTTATGTCTCTGACAGTACATTATCAGTTTCACTAAGAAGAGTTGTACGTCAATCACAGTGATTTACCACGCTGTGTCTCCGACAGTACAGTATCAGTTTCACTGAGAATGGTACGTCTGTCGCAGTGATTTACTACGCTATTTATCTTACTGTATTGTATTATTATCACCAAGAAGAGTTGTACGTAAATCACAGTGATTTACCACGCTGTGTCACCGACAGTACAGTATCTGTTTCACTAAGGAGAATGGTACGTCTATCACAGTGATTTATCACCTTGTGTCTCGTACTGTATTGTACACACAACAACTCACCTGTATCCATGTAGCTATCTGTACCATACCCATAGCTATCTGTCCCATAGCCATAGCTATCTGTACCATGCTCATTATTCTCATTGTCAGTACACAAAACTAAACGAAATAGTGAGAGTGAGAGTTGCTTAGCGCCAAGTCAACAATTTGTCAACTATATCATGGTGAGATCATGCTAATGTTCAATGATATGATGATGATGACCGCTTTCTACTATACCAACACGCCCAGATGGAATTTGAAAAAATATTCTGAGCCTGTATGTTTCCCATTCTGATACACTATCCCATTGCGAGCCCACTAGTCTTTGTTTTTCTCCTTAATGATGCGTCCATAGCGGAGAGGCAAAACATACAGATTGCATAGTCTGGCTTGACCCGACCGAGACTAAAATCCACAATCTCAAAGATCTGAGGAATCCCCATTAAGGTTCACATGAGCGATATAGTTTAGCTTATTAGACATATTAACGTTAAAATTAATGTTCCTGACTAATGCACATAATTACAATTAGAGTAAATAAGAGATTGAATATAATAAATGGGTAAATTGAAAAAAAGTCATACAGCACAATAGCCAAAAGAACAACAATGACAAAAGAACAAACAACGATCTGGTAAACTCAGAAAACTTAAAATCGAGCTACACAAACCTTCCTAATGGTACCCGTCATCATTCCGCAGACATATGTAACCTTATATGCGTATGTTTATCCAGATAACTCCCGTGTGTATGCTTGCTCTCAAAGGGTTTTGATCTTTTTGCTATGAGTGTGCTTGATGAATATGGTTCCATGACCGCGTCATGTGCACTACATTTACGATTTAATGTAATCGATGTTCTATATTTCTAATTGGATATCAGGTTGTTGCTGAAAATACCATTGCGGACGGCAACAAATAGAGATGTGAATTAAGTGTGTAATTTTAACCTGGGTATATTTGGTGCTTACGGCCAAACACATAACCATTGAGAATAAGAAGAGTTAAAAGACACCAAAGGGGTAATCAGAATATGCAAATCGAAGAAGAACAGACAACACAATGACCAAAAAGAAAGAAAAACAAAGACAGATAGACAAACAGCGATCTACGAAGCATACGCTTAAACTGAAGAAATATTGTTGAGATCAGTAGGGCAACGTCGCAATTTTCATCCTGAGGCAGTTTTCGTCCACTTTTTATTATCGCGGGATTTTTAAACATATGAAGCAAAGCTTCCGGTAAATGTGCACGAGCGGGTATGCAGTTGGCAGCAAGGTACGTAAAGATGAAATCTTGGTAATTTGTAATCATTATACAAAACGTAAGCAGCATATGAACATTTATATTTTTTTCTCGCCACGCGATAAGGGTGTCCTACGATACATGTTTAAAAATATACCCCATTTCTCAACAGTCATTCGCTCATTTGATAAGTTCATTTACGCCAAACCACACAGGGTTCATCGATAATATCAAACAGAATAAAACTGACATGAATACTTCCTGCTTTAGTACATCTGTATTAAATTTATTTGAGTTCAATACTGTTTTCATTTCTCTCTACCATGCGTCTATTTTCGTCCAGTAAATGGAGTTGTATGTGCATTTCATTCACAAACTTTGATGCCACTGTTTATATCTAAAAATTACGTCACGGAAATTACGGCGATAGTTCAACCAATTACCGTAATTAAAGTCTATCGGAAAAAGATCAACAACCTACCAATTGATCCAGGATCATAGAAGGAAACAATAACAATTATTTAATTACATAATGATCGCTGAATTGAACAATGCAGAACTTATTTTTGGTCAATAAATAAATCAATAAATCAACAGAAATAATAAATAGCGCACAATATATTTTTTAAAGTTAAGTAGATTTGGATTATTACAATCCCCCATATCCAGAAATCATGGCTAGTTTGCTCATTTGCATATCCAAGATGGCGGTTTCTGCAAGCCAGAAATTTTCACAAAGTTTTCCTAATGAAATATTTTGTTCAGGGGTACGGGCATTTTTCTGAGGTGATATATGTGGCATTACACCTGTAGAAACAAGCACAGCAAATTTTAGCTAGATGTACTAATTATTCGCGGTTCCCACACTATTTTAAAAACAAGGTATATTTCTGTGAATTTTAATATGAATATAACTGCAGAATTCAAATCTTAGTCGACTTCTGATTATTTTTTTAATTGTATACCATGGATGCACACTATTTTCTGAACCAAATACTGAAACTTCCGGTGTAGATCTATCTCTTTTTTTCACACATTATTTGAATAAAATTTGATTTCACGGTTCCCAAGGAAGATTGAAATGGTCGGATTTTGGGATTATGTCAGCTTCTGTAAGAGGCACTTGAAGGGTAACGTGTGTTTTCATTAAAATTCGAATTGTTATCTGCTGAAAAATAGTCAATCATTGTCGACACCGGTTTAGATATAGAACATATATCAGAGGCGTAGCTGGATATGTACGTTGTCACGCCATGGCGTGCAAATCGTCAGGTTAGAGAAAAATACGATATACAATTTATAATAATACTATTTTTCAGTGTTATAAATCACGTACATGCTTTTTAATTACAACACTATTTCATTTCAGGTGTTCATTTTTTCCTGGTTGCGGTCAGTCTTCCGTAATTGAAATCGTCAAAGTGAAATACAACCGAATTGATATCAACATGTGAGTTGTTTCAATCTCTTTTATCAATTACAATACTATTCCATGCAGGTGTTCATTTTATCCTGGTTGCGGTCCGTCTTCCTTAATTGAAATCGTTAAAGTGAAATAGAACCGAATTGATATCAAATGTGACTTGTTTCAACCTCTTTTATAATAAACATTGAATTTTTTTCAAACTTCTATATCACGTATACATGATCTTTAATTACAACACTATTTCATTCAGGTATTCATTTGTTCCTGTTCTAGTTAAAGGTCTTTATCGAACAGCATAATGCAGTTTACATGTAATGCAGTTAGTACGTATTTAAATCACATCGAGCTATTTCTATTTTCATACGTTGGGAAGAGGGGGTGGGATGATTTATCAAGTACATCAATCTGTCCTGTTTTCATGTTGGGCGGAAGTCGCTATTGTACATTCGAAATATTAATTGCGAATTTATCAAGTACGATGCACATGCTACCTTTCTAGTATATTATGGGTTTTTCTCGATCGACAGTTCGGAGGAGATGTTGCTATATTGGTATTTCTTAAGACATGGTCAGTTATAATCTAACCAGTTTAACCCCGTCACCTTTTACTGAAGTAACTGCACTAAGTGAAGAAAGTGAACGGTCATGTATACGTGTGTTAGGGATCTCGAATTTGCCTATTTCTATGATTTTTCTATTGAATTTTTTGAACATTTCCGACGATGTGATACTTTCTTTTTACCTGCAAGATAAATTTTGCAAGGCGGAACAATACTGCTTTGGGGTCTGAGAACAGGCTGAAGCTTCTTTCAAAGCTGTGGATTTGAGTTGAAAATACCAAAAAATAATGAAAAAATCAAAATAAAACGCCAATGACTAAGTTTAAGGGGCCCTTCAGAGATTCACGGGCCCTTTCGTGGCTTTCGGTACCGATGTACCGGCTGAACCCTCTTCTCATATGTCCTGCTTTTTAACATCCTAGATTCTGTAAATTCAGTTCCCTATCCTTTTATAGATATAGTATTATGTGTTTTGTTAAGCATGCCAGTAGCAAGAGCTACTGCTGAGATGTCATTTAATGTACTGACGTTTGAAAACTTGTAATAGTTCGACTATGAAGAATGACAGGCTATCATCTTCCCTGGGATTGATGCATATTCACTGAGATTTTGAAGTGGACTTGTACAAATCTGCTAAGATTTTTGACAATTTTAGGATATTCTTGTCTATCAAAGTCATTAAAATTGTGCTTGATTCTATGTTATATGAAACCCTGAAATGGCCCCAGATCGCACCATTTTGTATCTCATCGAAAGTAATTATGGCGTGCACACCTACGTCCCTGTATATAAATTGAGTCTCCATGTAGGGCTAATAAACTTTGTATTATGATACATTTGAATTCGATGAATGTGTATTACACAATATCAACAAAACATTGAGTACTTGTAATAAGCACATTAAAAAAATCTAACAATATATATATACTAAACGATTTCAATGAAATACTAATACTTGTGTGGGGCAGAAATTGAAAAAAAAAATGAACAAATACATTTTTTATTTACATATTTTTATTTATTTAATGTGATCATGAAGAAAAGGGGGGACAGTGCTTCATATATATTTTCGATCTTTTACACACCTCATCGGAATCCTAAGACAAATTCAGATGTAGCACTAATATGAACTGTTGGTAGGATGAAACAATAGAAGAATTCAGATGTCACATTAATATGAACTGTTGGTAGGATAAAACCATAGAATAATTCAGATGTAGCACATATATGAACTGTTGGTAAGAAAAAAACAATAGAATAATTCAGATGTAGCACTAATATGAACTGTTGGTAGGATAAAACAAAAACAGAACAATTCAGATGTAACACTAATATGAACTGTTGGTAGGATAAAACTATAGAATGATTCAGATGTAGCACTAATATGAAATGTTGGTAGGATAAAACAATAGAATAATTCAGATGTAACACTAAGATGAACTGTTAGTAGGATAACACAATATAATAATTCAGATGTAACACTAATATGAAATGTTGGTAGGATAAACCAATTGATGAATTCAGATATAACACTAATATGAACTGTTGGTAGGTTAAAACCATAGAATAATTCAGATGTAACACTAATATGAAATGTTGGTAGGATAAACCAATAACATGATTCAGATGTAACACTAACATGAACTGTAGTGGATAAAACAATAGAATAATTCAGATGTAACACTAAAATGAACTGCTGGTAGGAAAAAACAATATAATTATTCATAGATAACACTAATAAGAACTGTTGGTAGGAAGAAACAATATAAGCATTCAGATGTAACATTAATGTGAACTGTTGGTAGGATAAAACAACAGAAGAATTCAGATGTAGCACAAATATTAACTGTTAATAGGATAAAACAACAGAACAATTCAGATGTAACACTAAAATTAACTATTTGTAGGAAAAAACAGTAGAATTATTCAGATGTAAACTAATATGAACTGTTGGTAGGATAAAACGATAGAACAATTCAGATGTAACACTAATAGGAAATGTTGGTAGGATAAAACAATAGACGAATTCAGAGGTAGCACAAATATGAACTGTGCTTAGGATAACCCAATAGATGAATTTAGATGTAACATTAATATGAACTGCTGGTAGGATGAAACAATAGAAGAATTCAGATGTAACACTACTATGAACTGTTGGTAGATAAAACAATGTAAGAATGCAGATGTGGCACAAATATGAACTGTTGGTAGGATAAAACAACAGAACAATTCAGATGTAGCACAAATAAAAACTGTTGGTAGGATAAAACAATAGAAGAATTCAGATGTAACACTAAAATGAACTGTTGGTAGGATATAATACTATAATTATTCGGTTGTAACACTAATAAGAACGGTTGGTAGGATGAAACAATAGAAGAATGCAGATGTAACATTAATATGAACTGTTGGTAGGATAAAACAATACAATAATTCAGGTGTAGCACAAATATGAACTGTTGGTAAGAAAAAACAATAGAGGAATTCAGATGTAGCACTAATATGAACTGTAGGTAGGATAAAACAATAGACGAGTTCAGATGTAAAACTCATATGAACTGTTGGTAGGATAAAACAATAGAGCAATTCAGATGCAACTCTAAAATGAACTGCTAGTAGGAAAAACAATATAATTTTTCCGATGTAACACTAAAATGAACTGTTTGTAGATAAAACAATAGAATAATTCAGATATAATACTAATATGAACTGTTGTTAGGATAAAACAATGGAAGAATTCAGATGTAGCACAGATTTGAACTGTTGGTAGGATAAAACAATAGAAGAATTCAGAGTTAACACTAAAATGAACTGTTGGTAGGATATAACAATATAATTATTCAGATGTAACACTAATATGAAATGTTGGTAGGATAAAACAATATACGAATTCAGAGGTAGCACAAATATGAACTGTTCTTAGGATAACCCAATAGATGAATTTAGATGTAACATTAATATGAACTGCTGGTAGGATGAAACAATAGAAGAATTCAGATGTAACACTACTATGAACTGTTGGTAGATAAAACAATGTAAGAATGCAGATGTGGCACAAATATGAACTGTTGGTAGGATAAAACAACAGAACAATTCAGATGTAGCACAAATAAAAACTGTTGGTAGGATAAAACAATAGAAGAATTCAGATGTAACACTAAAATGAACTGTTGGTAGGATATAATACTATAATTATTCGGTTGTAACACTAATAAGAACGGTTGGTAGGATGAAACAATAGAAGAATGCAGATGTAACATTAATATGAACTGTTGGTAGGATAAAACAATACAATAATTCAGGTGTAGCACAAATATGAACTGTTGGTAAGAAAAAACAATAGAGGAATTCAGATGTAGCACTAATATGAACTGTAGGTAGGATAAAACAATAGACGAGTTCAGATGTAAAACTCATATGAACTGTTGGTAGGATAAAACAATAGAGCAATTCAGATGCAACTCTAAAATGAACTGCTAGTAGGAAAAACAATATAATTTTTCCGATGTAACACTAAAATGAAATGTTGGTAGATAAAACAATAGAATAATTCAGATATAATACTAATATGAACTGTTGTTAGGATAAAACAATTGAAGAATTCAGATGTAGCACAGATTTGAACTGTTGGTAGGATAAAACAATAGAAGAATTCAGAGTTAACACTAAAATGAACTGTTGGTAGGATATAACAATATAATTATTCGGTTGTAGCACTAATAAGAAATGTTGGTAAGAAAAAACAATAGAATAATTCAGATGTAGCACTAATATGAACTGTTGGTAGGAAGAAACAATAGAAGAGTTCAGATGTCACATTAATATGAACTGTTGGTAGGATAAAACCATGGAATAATTCAGATGTAACACTAATATGAACTGTTGGTAGGATAAAGCAATAGAATAATTCAGATGTAACACTAATATGAAGTGTTGTAGATAAAACAATAGAAGCATTCATATGTAACACTAATAAGAACTGTAGGTAGGAGAAAACAACAGCACAATTTAGATGTAACTGTAATATGGACTGTTGGTAAGATAACCCAATAGAATAATTCAAATGTAACACTAATATGAACGGTTGGTAGGATAACGCAATAGAATAATTTAGATGTAACATTAATATGAAGTGCTGTAGATAAAACAATAGAATAATTGAGACGTAATACTAATATGAACTGTTGGTAGGATAAAACAATGGAAGAATTCAGATGTAACACTAATATGAACTGTTGGTAGATAAAACAATAGAAGAATTCAGATGTAGCACATATATGAACTGTTGGCAGGATACAACTACATAACAATTCAGATGTAACACTAATATGGACTGTTGGTAGGATAACACAATATAATTTTTCAAATGTAGCACTAATATGAACTGCTGGTAGGATGAAACAATAGACGAATTCAGATGTAGCACAAATATGAACTGTTGGTAGGATGAAACAATAGAAGAATTCAGATGTAACACTACTATGAACTGTTGGTAGATAAAACAATGTAAAAATTCAGATGTGGCCCAAATATGAACTGTTGGTAGGATAAAACAATATAATAATTCAGATGTAGCACTAATATGAAATGTTGGTAGGATAAACCAATAGATGAATTCAGATATAACACTAATATGAACTGTTGGTAGGTTAAAACCATAGCATAATTCAGATGTAACACTAATATGAAATGTTGGTAGGATAAACCAATAGATAAATTCAAATGTAGCCCTAATATGAGCTGTTGGTAGGATAAAGCAATAACATGATTCAGATGTAACACTAACATGAACTGTAGATGGATAAAACAATAGAATAATTCAGATGTAACACTCATATGAACTGTTGGTAGGATAAAACAACATAACAATTCAGATGTAACACTAATATGGACTGTTGGTAGGATAACACAATAGAATAATTCAAATGTAGCACTAATATGAACTGTTGGTAGGATAAAACAATAGACGAATTCAGATGTAGCACAAATATGAACTGTTGGTAGGATGAAACAATAGAAGAATTCAGATGTAACACTAATATGAACTGTTGGTAGATAAAACAATGTAATAATTCAGATGTGGCACAAATGGGAACTGTTGGTAGGATAAAACAACAGAACAATTCAGATGTAACACTAATTTGAAGTCTTGGCAGGATAAAACAATAGAGCAATTCAGATGTAACACTAAAATGAACTGCTGGTAGGAAAAAACAATATAATTATTCATAGATAACACTAATAAGAACTGTTGGTAGGAAGAAACAATATAAGCATTCAGATGTAACATTAATGTGAACTGTTGGTAGGATAAAACAACAGAAGAATTCAGATGTAGCACAAATATTAACTGTTAATAGGATAAAACAACAGAACAATTCAGATGTAACACTAAAATGAACTATTTGTAGGAAAAAACAATAGAATTATTCAGATGTAAACTAATATGAACTGTTAGTAGGATAAAACAATAGAACAATTCAGATGTAACACTAATATGAAATGTTGGTAGGATAAAACAATAGACGAATTCAGAGGTAGCACAAATATGAACTGTTCTTAGGATAACCCAATAGATGAATTTAGATGTAACATTAATATGAACTGCTGGTAGGATGAAACAATAGAAGAATTCAGGTGTAACACTACTATGAACTGTTGGTAGATAAAACAATGTAAGAATGCAGATGTGGCACAAATATGAACTGTTGGTAGGATAAAACAACAGAACAATTCAGATGTAGCACAAATAAAAACTGTTGGTAGGATAAAACAATAGAAGAATTCAGATGTAACACTA
>MJUT01014512.1:168997-187942 GCA_002080005.1 Gigantidas platifrons | reverse complement strand
TGATATCTTCCAACTTTTCTAACATCGAAATGACATGATATCATCTAGTTGTTGACGAGAGGTAAAAGATTACCACTGAACAACAGGCTAGTTTGTCTTTCAAACTTGCTTTAAGACATGATGAGTTATCATTGCATCATTAGGAAAAGACACAGATTTCCTATGCATTAAATTTTTTTTATTAAAAAGGTACCATAATGGCTGGTATTCTAAAAGAGGTGATTTGTTACTCGAAAATCAAATACACCGACACTCAACAACTCACTTTCAATAAATACCTCGTAATTTCCATCTAATTTTCTATTAATAAAAGTTGTTGGAACTGTTCTGATGGTGTGGTATTTTTTCATTTGTACAATGTATGTCTCCTTTAATAGTCTAGTACACTATTCAATAAGCATATGAATTTTAAATTACTGTTTATTCTGCATAAATGTTTGGGCCAAAAGGTGTCTTAAATTAAGAAGAGTTTGAAGGTACTAAACACCGGGATGAACTCAGGTGCTCCGGAAGAGTTAGGAGTTACCTATTTCGGAAGAGTCTACAATAAAGCAAAAATGTACTATATTAGTAAAATTTAAAGTATAAGCATGTTTTACTTACCACACATATGTATATTGAAAAACACTTCAACTAGTAGGCTAGCATGTGTACCTGAACATACATACATGCCTTCATCACGAACACTGAAATTAATTATCTGCAGAATTGATTTGCCAGTGCCAGCTCCATAATTACTAGAAATCCTAAATTTCCCTTCTCCGTCACCAACCGTGTCTCGAACAGGAAAATATGTATTTGAATTTCTCCAGATTATTGGTGCTGTTCGGTTTCCCTTGTAAGGACAGACAACTGCTGCTGTGGTATTTAGTTTAATGTATATGTCAGTACAATCAGAAGCAAACACTATTAAAATATAAACAATAAATTCATGTCGTATCAATCTGATTAAAATCACATCTCTCACTAATTCTCCTTTACTGTTTACTGGTATGTCGCCTCGTGGGAGATATGAAGAAACCACATTGCAGATCATAGTAGAGTTACTATGTGGTAGCTTGATTGATCTTTGGGGTTTTAACGCCACTTTCAGCAATATGTCAGCTATATCATGGCGATCAGTTTTAGTGGTGGAAGAAGCCGGAGTACCCAGAGAGAACCACCGACCATGGACAAGCAACTGGAAAACTTTATCACTTGCGCCTGCAAGTCGAGTGCACCCTTTTTATAATTTACAAAACCGGAAGTGAACCCACGCCGTATTGGTAATAGGCTTGTATGAGTTGTTAGGTAATCCAACTACCTAACTCATTGAGCCACCCGGGTTCTCATGTGTTAGCGTCAAATGAAAATGTTATATGATTTAAAAATAAACTGTTCTGTTTGTTGCGAGCAATACGAATGTTCGATAAATGTCATACCATGTATGTATCATATCAATAAATATGCATGACATAATATGGGGTCACTCGCATGCGACTCGTAGTGTTGCTTTCTTCAGATTTCTCACGCCGCGACATATCAGTTTTGGGGGAGGGCAAATGAGATAATAGATTTTAATCAGATTTATGTCGTCGTGTCTTGTTTTTCCTCCTTTGGATTTTAATCAGTGACTATCTATACTATTGTTTTTACCACCGTAATGTAATCCATTACAGCTGATGACGATTACAGATTTCGACTATGCACAAATTCTGGTTCCCCATTTTCTGATGTGGTAAGGTGTACTCGATATAACCGTCTGTGATAAACTGGGTTTGAAGAAAGTCGCTTTAACAACGTGCATTAAATAATCAAATCCAATATGTTTCTATGGGTTTGTCTTTGTCATAACTGACGCTTGCTATTTCACAACGGACATGTTCTTTATACAGTGAAACCTGTTTAATCAGACATTATGCGGAACCAAACAATTATGTCAGATTTGACGGGGTGTCGGAATACTCAGGTGTAAGTATTACGAGAACAAATTTTTTTCTCAGTTCGGTCAATTTAACAACGCATTTATATTTTTTGTCATAGAAAGGATCATTTACTACCCTAGGAAAAAACAATATTGACACACAAATTGAAAGCAAATACTTGTTCAGTTCGTCTTTTCCCCCAGTAAAGTGTAGGAGGGCTGATGTCTTATTTGCGTTATTTGTGTTTGTGTGGTTCGTCTTTACCTCCAGTTGAGTGTAGGAGGGCTCATGTTTTATTTACGTTATTTCTGTTTGTTTAGTTCGTCTTCACCTCCAGTTGTTTTTAGGAGGGCTCATGTTTTATTTACGTTATTTCTGTTTGTTTAGTTCGTCTTCACCTCCAGTTGTTTGTAGGAGGGCTCATGTTTTATTTACGTTATTTCTGTTTGTTTAGTTCGTCTTCACCTCCAGTTGTTTGTAGGAGGGGTCATGTTTTATTTACGTTATTTCTGTTTGTTTAGTTCGTCTTCACCTCCAGTTGTTTGTAGGAGGGGTCATGTCTTATTTACGTTATTTCTGTTTGTTTAGTTCGTCTTCACCTCCAGTTGTTTGTAGGAGGGCTCATGTCTTATTTACGTTATTTTTGTTTGTTTGCGTACAGTGGTGTCCAACAAATATTGTGTTGTGTTTTTGTTTTGTTTTTATTCGTCTTGTGTACCCTATGTTGTCAGTCTGATTGGCTATTTTGGTATTCTCTAACGTTTATTTAGTAATAAAGAATATAATCAGGTCAGTAATAATAATAGTGATCGTACTCTCAATTATTAAAAGTAGACAAAAAAAAGGAGAAAACAAATTATTTGTTTATTCTTACATTTTACAAAGGTGCAAAATGCGGACAAAAAGTGGAAAATTATTATATCATGTTCAGAATGTACAATTGGGAAACCGCCAATCAAAGACTTCGATATATAGTATATATATAACAATATTCCTTACCATATTTCCAAAACCCAAATACGATAAGCAACGTTCCAAGCTGAGAAACCATTGTTCTGAAATATTTTAAGGAAATATTTAACCGTCAAATAGAATAATTCAAATATTAGAATGAAACTGCATATTTAGTCAATGAATATCACAGCTATTGTTATTAGGTTGATAAACACACGCAAGCACGCACAGACAGACAGACAGACAGACAAGCAGAAAAAAAACGATAACTGAACCGTAAATAAAAGAGAAACTTGTCTGGAATGTCCGTGTAGAAATTTCGTAATTTTGTACATTAAACACTAATTTTATGATCTTTGGTTTTAACCATTGTTCGATCCCTCTATCCTCCACATACGATACGAGCACGCTAAGCATTAACTCCACTAGACGGTCTCCATTTTGAATGGGTTTTTTTTATTTGAAATTAAAATTTTTCCACATGTGTGTCCAATATGCATCTAATAAAAGCACATTCGTTGGTACAAAATGCCTGTTTTGTTTTGAATGAATGATTATTGTTTACCACCAAGAGAACAATTTTTCAGCAATATCACTGGGACAACAATTTACATTTCGAAGAGATTATGAGAATGTCCACTTTGTACTAGAACAACATGCTACATGTAGTTGCACTGTAACAGCAGTCTGTGGGTACATAAATTGCTCCACTCGGAAACATTATCGTAATTTCGAGCCAACCAGTCTTTGTTCGTACTCCGAAATTATGCGTGCTAAGAAGAGAAACAAAAAATATCAATTTGTCTGCCCTTGAATTAGGGGCCGTCGTGGTCGTGTGGTAGTTACAACTACATATGTAATGAATGTCTATCACCACTGAAGTTGTCAACTCGAATCCCGCGCAGGCGATATGTACTCATACAACATTATGTGATAAAGTTTGTCAGTGACCTGCGACAGGTCGGTGGTTTTCTCCGTGCACTCCGCTTACCCCCACCAATAAAACTGACCTCCATGATAAAGCTCAAATATTGTTGAAAGTAGATGTTAAGCACCATAACCCTAACCCCTAACCCTGTCTTTGATTTGATCTGTCAGCACACGAGGCGAGCATGCTAAACATGACACCGTCAATGAGGTTGTGTTTTAATTATAGTGGATATCAGAGTTTTAAAGATAAATGTTTACATACCTTGGTCCTCTAATCTACAATCAGAAAACTGGAATTGAAATGGAAATGACACATTGATTGAAATGAATCAAATTCAAGGACATATGGAGAGGAAATTGACAAAATAAACATAGGAAATTAACAATCGATTAATTATGATATAAGTATGAATTGATTCATATAATAGAAATTGTTCTAAATGGCACCAGGAAAATAATATTATATATATATATTATACGTCTCTTTTTATATATATACATATTTTCATGAATACAGACATTTTATTATGCATGCGTTTGCCTACGTTGTATTTCATTGTTGCACTATTTCACTATTCGGTAAGGCTTTGGAAATTGTAATTAAAAATCTTATCAGTTTCGATCCCAACAAGTTGTATGCCATAGTATACTTACTAATAACTATAAACTTGATTCCTCTTATAGAACATATGAGTTCACCGCCAGTTTGTAGTGGGGTTCTTGTTGATTAATCTTTAGCTTTGTGTGTAATGCTTAGTAGGTCGTTGTTTGTCCTTTTGTCCATTTTCTGTTGACCATTGTGTTGTCTTTCCTTCTTTGATTTACGGATTCTGATTACCCCTTTGGTGTCTTCAAACTCTTCTGAGATGTTAGATTAGATTGTTCAACGTTGTATTTCAAAGAATAAACATGTAGTACTTATATATTGAGCCTGCATTAAAACCTGGTCACAGAGTTGACCTTATGCTCATGTTGCTCATAATATACAAGGAAAAAGACAAATACTAACCATGACTTCCACTCTTGACCTGTCGTTGACCTTCGTGAATATATAAAATACAATCACAGTAATCTGATGACTCAAAATTCTATAAAAATAAATTCCATTTTTAAAGAATCCTTTGAAGATATATGTTTCGGTGTGTGTGGATAAAAAATGGTCCAGAATTACATGATTCGAGACAACTACAGTTTCCGTATGTTATGGAACGAGTTTATAGTGGATTCTTCTTTTTCACTCCCTGAAAATGTAAAAACTTCATAAAATCATATTGAAAATGGATAAAGTTGAAAAATTAAATGCCAACAGTATCAGAGTATAAAACTTGCTGTCTTGCTACTAAGAGCCTCGATTGTCTTATTATTCTAGAAATTGATGTACTTTGAAAAACAATAATGGTAGCCCTACTGTGTTTATTAGTATTTTACCAATATCCTGTCAACCCATGTTAAAACTCACAACACAGTATGGCGTACATGAATGATTTCGATTCTGATATGTCTAAAAGTGCAAATACGGTAGTACACTTTCATGGGAAGGGTAGCAATTTATATTTAAGTTTGCGGACAAGGTCACACACAATTTGTGCTGCGCAGGTTGGCTGTTCTATCTTTCAATCTGCCTCAGATTAATTCGAGCAGACGATAACTCATAAACATGTGCTTTTACGACGGGAAAGTCTTATTGGTGGAACAGTCGAGACAATAATATTGTGTTTGCACGTTTTAATTGTACATCGCATATTTATAACATTTTTAGATATGTTGAATATAGATGTTTAAAACGTTGAAAACAGTGTAAATAATTTTACATGGTGATTTTATCACCTGTCTTAAATGTGAGCACCGTACATGTGCTAATGAAATTGTGGTATCTAAATAAATCGCTCATTTGCTTACCAAGCGGAAGAAAGACGTCATACTAGAATAAAGAATACACTCCGCAGGCAGAGATTCCAATCAACGTTGAAACAACGTCTGACATTGGTTTCAATGTTGAAATGAGGTTGTTGTGCTGCTGGGAAGGAGTATATTTTACAATAAAATTAATTTGTATTACCTTGAATAAAAAAAAAATGAAATTAAAATGTTATTACTTACTCTTCAGATGTAATATAAGTGCAATTTGCTGTGATGCACAGATCCATATTCAAAACGAAACACGTGACATTTTGAATAATTCCCCGGATTTTTGTTGATTGTTCATTTGTCATCACATTGCCGTGTACTTGTGTAGTAGCTGTAGCAGTATCGTCAACAGTACACAAAACATTCTTCAGTTTTTCATTCTTTTCGTTGTTCTCAGTTTCACTGAACAGATTCATTTCCAGAGGCACATCTGCAATATCAACATGCTAGTTTGTGACGAAATAATGGGGTTTGCTCAATAGCAGAGTATGGTGTTTGAAAATACAGTTGAGAGCTTGGTTGTGATTTGAGCTTGTTAAAACAGAAAAATGCATTCCTAAGTTTGATTAGATATATTTATTGAAATTCGCAGTTCCTATATAATGTGATTATTATTAAATCTTAGTTACTCCCTCCCTCATGTATAACTGACCATAGCTGATTATTATAAAATCTGAGTTTCTCCCTCCCTCATGTATAACTGACCATAGCTGATTTAGTTATCCTGTTTATGTCATTTGGTTTTCTTTTTCCCAAAGATTTATAAAGAAACGCGCTGTGTGCACTAATTTAGATATCTACGTATTTATTAGAAACATAAGAGCACAGACCGCAATACGTTATTAAAAAAACATGATCAATTAACAAATAGCTAAAATATTAAAATGAAACCAAAAGTACAAATTGAATGCAGATTCAAAATCAACCAAAGCCAATATTTTATTAACATGGATATCTAACTTAGTGCATACGGAACCATCCTCACCATGTACTCCAATGGTCAAAAGATTGGAGAGCACAATAATTTAAATGTTTTTGGGAGCAAGACATCCAAGGGTCAGTGGCGAAACACTCACTACTGGACGGATGATATCCGATCCTAGAGAACTTATGAACATGACACCGTATATCTCAATTTATAACTTATTATTTGGCTCTGATAACTTAACAGACGAAAACAATTTAATAGTGTTTGGAAATGTACAAACATATATACATCATACCAATAGATTTGGGTGATATGAAATTATACTATGTACTCAGAATGATATCATACATTTGCAGTCAATCCCCTTTTGTTCCTTACCACTTCTGTTTATCAACTATATTGATGTATGCATTTATTATATATGTAACTTGCTGTCATTTTCATATTTATGTGTATAACATTATTGTATGGAGAGGATGTGCTAAGTTGATATAAGTTTCCAATCCAATAGCACATTTATAAGACGATGAAATATGTTTAAACTAAACCTCGAAAACTAAAAGTCCACCAACAGAAGTACCCAACAAAAGATAGTAATAAAAATGATATGACTATTCTTATGCTTTGTTTGATAGTACAAACTCTACATATAAAGCTGAACGTTACCAGGTTCAACTATATCTACGGAGTCCTCTCGTTAGTAAACTCTAAAGTGATCTGATATATAACGTTTAAGCACAATGTTCTTTCAATGTAAACTTTTTTTTTGTATATTCGTTTTGTTGTAATATGATATCGAACAAATGGTATGCTATTTTGCATATTGACTTATCACCCGGTTTGTAACAAGAGTATCACGAAGGGTGCCACATGTGGAGCAGGAACTGCTTATACATCCGGAGCACCTGAGTTCACTGGTTTTCAGTGGGCGTCTTGTTGCTCGTTTTTGTGTAGTGTTTTGTTTGTCCTGTTGTCCTTTTTCATTTGCTCATTGTGATTTCTGTTCTTCCATTACGGATTCCGATTACCCCGCTGATATCTTCCAACTTTTCTAACATCGAAATGACATGATATCATCTAGTTGTTGACGAGAGGTAAAAGATTACCACTGAACAACAGGCTAGTTTGTCTTTCAAACTTGCTTTAAAACATGATGAGTTATCATTGCATCATTAGGAAAAGACACAGATTTCCTATGCATTACATTTTTTTTATTAAAAAGGTACCATAATGGCTGGTATTCTAAAAGAGGTGATTTGTTACTCGAAAATCAAATACACCGACACTCAACAACTCACTTTTAATAGATACCTCGTAATTTCCATCTAATTTTCGATTAATAAAAGTTGTTGGAACTGTTCTGATGGTGTGGTATTTTTTCATTTGTACAATGTATGTCTCCTTTAATAGACTAGTACACTATTCAATAAGCATATACATTTTAAATTACTGTTTATTCTGCATAAATGTTTGGGCCAAAATGTGTCTTAAATTAAGAAGAGTTTGAAGATACTATACACCGGGATGAACTCAGGTGCTCCGGAAGAGTTAGGAGTTACCTATTTCTGAAGAGTTTACAATAAAGCAAAAATGTACTATATTAGTAAAATTTAATTTACCTTTTACCTTTACCTTAAGTTTAAGATTACTGTTTATTCTGCATAAATGTTTTGGTCAAAACTCTTCTTAAATTAAGTAGCGTCTGAAGATACGAAACACCGGGAAGAGTTAGGAGTTACCTTTTTCGAAAAAGCCTACAATAAAACAAACATACGGTTTATATTATATTAGCAAAATTTAAAATTTGAAATTTGTTTTACTTAGCACATATATGAATATTGAAGTGTATTTCAAATGTGTCATTACCATGGATACCTACACATCTATACATGTCTTCATCACGGGCACTAAAATTAATCAAGCATGGACTTGCCAGCTCCATAACTACTAGAAATCCTAAATTTCCCTTCTCCGTCAACCACAGTGTCTCCAACAATAATTATTTTCTTGGATTTTTTCCAGTTAATGGATATTGTTTGGTTTCCCTTGTAAGGGCAGACAACTTCTGCTGTGGTATTTGGTTTAATGTACATTTCAATATATTCATAAGCAAAGCCTATTAAAATATAAATAATACATTCATGTCGTCTCAATCTGATCAAAATCACATCTCTCACTTGTTTCCCGTTTATTGATACGTCGCGTCGTGGGAGATCTGAAGTTATTATGTGTGGCCATCCTGCTTAGGCGCTTTGGTTTTATTGATCACTACTTTAAACTATTGGGCTTTCAAGTCTTCCGATTTTAGCGTACCTGATGATGGTTATTACAGTAACGTACCTGATGAAGGTTATTACAGTAACGTACCTGATGAAGGTTATTACAGTAACGTACCTGATGAAGGTTATTACAGTAACGTACCTGATGAAGGTTATTCCAGTAACGTACCTGATGAAGGTTATTCCAGAAACGCGTCGTGTGTACTAAATTTGATATCTATCTACGTTTTTATTATAATCTAATGAAAATGAAGCTTGAGGGACAATGAAAGAGTGATCTGCTTTGTTTGCTGCGAGCATTACGATTGGTCGATTAAGATCATAACATATATGTATCATATCAATACATATTCATAACATAGGGTCATTCACATGTGACTCGTATTAAGGCTTTCCCACATCTCCCACGCTGCGTCATATCAGTGAAGGGAAGCAAATGAGAGAAGTGATTTATTCAAATCCAATATGCTTCTATGGGTATGTTTTTTCCAGAACTGCTATTTCACAATGGACATTTTGCATTTACAGTGTAGCCTGTCTAATCAGACATTACGAAGAACCAACTAATTATGTCGGATTTGACGGGGTGTCGGAATACTCAGGAGTAAGTATTGCAAGAACATTTTTTTCAGTTCGGTCAATTTAAGAATGCACTTATATTCTTTGTCATAGAAAGGATAACTTACTACCTGAGGAAATAAACAACATTTACACACTGTTATCAGGCTAAATTTCATAAAAATAAGATAGTACTATTTTCACTATTTACTGTTAAAACTAACTGAACTGATACTTCGGAGCCAAATCTTAGATTAATTAATATTTCGATTTCGAGTGTATAAGAGACATTATATGGTAATAAACATTGAGGTCAACAAGTGTCTAAATAAACTGTCCAGTCTTTAGATAACGGTAATAAATATCACAGTTCTGTGTAATTGTAAATATTGCATAATCCATTAAATGTCTACTGCAGCTGACTTATGTTAAAATTGAACGAACGAACTATCATCCAAAAATAATAATTATAGACATAAAATGCATCACTTTAACAAACACAAATTGAAAGCAAATACTTGTTCAGTTCGTCTTTTCCTCCAGTAAAATGTAGGAGGGCTCATGTCTTATTTACGTTATTGGTGTTTGTTCAGTTCGTCTTTTCCTCCAGTAAAGTGTCAAACTCCGGACAGTTCTCGTATCCGCTACCGAACACGGTTCATCCGCTGGACTAGTGGAGGGTAGTTTTCGGACCGGAGCTGGTAACTGTCCGGAGTTTGGTAAAGTGTAGGAGGGCTCATGTCTTATTTACGTTATTTGTGTTTGTTTGCGTACAGTGGTGTCCAACAAATATTGTGTTCTGTTTTTGCTTTGTTTTTCTTCGTCTTGTGTACCCTATGTTGTCAGTGTGATTGGCTATTTTGGTATTCTCTAACGTTTATTTAGTAATAAAGAATATAATCAGGTCAGTAATAATAATAGTGATCGTACTCTCAATTATTAAAAGTAGACCAAAAAAAAGGAGAAAACAAATCATTTGTTCATTCTTACATTTTACAAAGGTGCAAAATGCGGATAAAAAGTGGAAAATTATTATATCATGTTCGGAATGTACAATTGGGAAATCGTCAATCGAAGACTTAGTAATATAGCATATAGAACAATATTCCTTACAATATTTCCAAAACCCAAATACGATAAGCAACGTTCCAAGCTGAGAAACCATTGTTCTGAAATATGTTAAGGAAATATTTAACCGTCAAATAGAATAAGTCAAATATTAGAATGAAGTTGCATGTTTAGTCAATGCATATCACAACTATTGTTATTAAGTTCATAAACACACACACGCACGCACAGATAGACAGACAGACAGACAGACATGCAGAAAAACAAACAATAACTGAACCGTAAATAAAAGAGAAACTAGTCTGGAATGTCCGTGTAGAAATTTCGTAATTCTGTACATTAAACACTAATTTTATTATCTTTGGTTTTAACCATGGTTCGACCCCTCTATCCTCCACATACGATACGAGCACGCTAAGCATCATCCACATACGATACGAGCACGCTAAGCATCATCCACATACGATACGAGCACACTAAGCATCATCAATATACGATACGAGCAAGATAAACATCATCCACATACGATACGAGCACGCTAAGCATCATCCACATACGATACGAGCACGCTAAACATCATCCACATACGATACGAGCACGCTAAATATCATCCACATACGATAAGAGCACACTAAACAACATCCACATACGATACGAGCACGCTAAGCATCATCCACATACGATACGAGTACGATAAGCATCATCCACATACGATACGAGCACGATAAACATCATCCACATACGATACGAGCACGCTAAACATCATCCATATACGATACGAGCACGCTAACCATCATCCACATACGATACGAGCACGCTAAACATCATCCATATACGATACGAGCACGCTAAACATCATCCACATACGATACGAGCGCGCTAAGCATCATCCACGAGCACGCTAAGCATTAACTCTACTAGACGGTCTTCATTTTGAATGTTTTTTTTTGTTTTTTTGTAGATTAAAATTATTCCACAATGTATAATTTATCGAATACTCATCTTGTAAAAGCACATTCTTTGGTACAAAATATTCTTTTTGTTTTGAATAAGTGAGTGATTGTTGTTTACCACCAAGTGAAAAAAAATTACTGCAATATCATGGCGACCATAAATCATATTTCGATTATATGATGAGAATGTCCACTTTGCACTAGATCAACACGTTGAGTTGGACTTTTATAGTCCTAGCACACTGTAACAACATGTCCGCTGGTAGATATGTCGCTCCACTTGGACACATTATCCTAATCGAGCAAACCAGTCTTTGTCCGTACTCCAAAAGTAGGTGTGATTAGAGGAGAAACAAAAAACTCTAATTTTACTGTCTTTGATTTAGGGACCGTCGTGTTCGTGATCGTATGGAAGTTGGATTTACAACTACCTGTGCAATCAATGCAAAATCACCACTGACATTGTGACCTCGAATCCCGCACAGGCGATGTTTACTAGATACAACATTATGTGATAAAGTTTGTCAGTGACTTGCGACAGGTCGGTAATTTCCTCCGGGTACTCCGCTTTCCTCCACCAATAAAACTGACTGCCACGATATAACTACAATATTGTGGAAAGGGCGTTAACCGCCATAACCCTAACCTCTAACCCTGTATTTGATTTGATCTGAAAGCACACGAGGCGAGCATGCTAAGCATACAACCGTCAATGAATTGTGTTAATTCATAGTGTATAGTTTTAAAGATAAATGTTTACATACCGATCACGTGACTTCATAAAAAATCAAGGCATTTTTAGCAGTAGACACTGTAGGTAGAAATGAATCCAGGAAAACGATCTCAAAAGTCATCCAGCAAATATTGGTGCGTGGTTCCGGGGTGTACATCTGACAGCAGGAAAAAAACAAATCTGGAAAAATATGTAACGTTTATCCCATTTCCGACAAAATTGAAAAACCACAGGCCATTTTGAACAAATGATGCCTAGATTTTAGTCACGTGGTGATGGAAGTCACATGACGGTATTATCTGAATACCAGTATCCCGGAACCGACGTATGGTTCGTGTTGCTGTGGTTTATCATACTATATATATATATAGCTACCTAACGTTTGAGTTTTGTCATAGGAATGGTTCGTGTTGCTGTGGTTTATCAGTATATGTTATCTGGATGTGAATTGATTGATACCGAAAATATCAGTCTGCGGAGCCAGAATATGAATTTTGTTGGCGAGTGAGCAAAGCGAACGAGTCACAAACTTCATATTCTGTCGAGCAGGCTGATAGTTTTTAGTATCAATCATATTCACATTCAGATGACATATTTATCATCCTTAAATCAACCATAAACACGGATACATCTATATTTGTATTTTCGCGGGAAAAATAACATGATTCAAAATACGCTTCCCTAAAACCGTAGTTCAAAAGTAGTTTGCAAATATACCATTCATTTTTACAGGTTTATATAAATGTTAAGATTGTTGCATTTTTCCTTTACAAAATGTAATTGTGATATTCATTGGGATTTTTTTTTTTATTACAAACATCAAAGTCACGCATTTTCATTAAAGGTTTTGTCAAAATGCCGTTTCGGTTTAGAAAATATGAACGTCACAACCTTCCTTATGACCAGAGGCGGGTTTAGAGGGGGCGTGCGGGGCATGCGCTCCCACTAAAATTCGCAAAGCATATGTTGTACAACGTTAATTAAGCAGTTCAACAAAAAACTTTTTGTAACTTCAAGATAAAAAGCTTGTGTTATTTTGACCACAATGAATCCTTATTATTACTCTGGCAGCAATCTTATCTGAAACTGTTCAAAAGTTAAAATGAATAGTAATGATATTAGGAGTAAATTTGGGATATCATTCTAAAAAGCTCTACCCATTGATAAATGATCAGTATACTGTCCGTCCGGATGAAGCTTTTCGATTCGCCGTTGGTTCATTCATTGAAAAAGTATGATTCGTTCTTGTTTATAGACAAACAAAGGTGAATGTGTTAACATTAATGCTGCATGAAACGATTCTGATCATCTAATTTAGTTACGTTAGCTAATCAGAAATCAACAACAAGTTCATGTATTGACAATCTCCGCTTTTGTTTGTCTATAAACAAGAGCGGTCGAATCATACGTTTTCAATGAATGAATCAAACGACGAAAAGAACAGCTCCATCCGGACGGGCAGTACTAACTAGAACCATCCGAAAGGACAAGCACCGAAAGTACAGACCAATTAGTGAAATGAATCCTGCTTTAAAACTAAACCAATAGTTCTTTGAAGGGTTAAAATATCGTTATCGATCAGTCATGAGTTGAACAATTCGCATCACGGTTGTTCAAGAAAAGTTTAACTTTAGGTTCTTATAATCTGACAAAAACATACTGTCAACAATTATCCGACAAAATTAAGACTCAAAGTCAAGTTTTTTTGGTCTGATAAAAATGATGTGGTTGATTCAAAATTGTCGTTCAAATAAATGTCTAATTCCTCAAACCCCCAGAGCTTCTGGGGGGCTTCGCCACTCTGGGCCCCCTACCGCTGGGGACCTTAACCGGTCCCCAGAACCATCGCCTACTCACGCCCCCCTAACCACAAATCCTGGTTCCGCTCCTGTTGACGTAAACAATTATGACGTCTCAGCAGAGGTTATCAAGAATTTTGTAAAGTACATTTTTGTAGGACGATGTTTGTTGATATTTCTAACACGACAGTTCCTAATTTGATATATGTTGAAAAAAAATAATGTTAACTAGCTAATGGTGTCGATGAATTTTATTTATTTTTGCCATCTTCACAGGAATTATCGTTTAAATGTTAGGAGAATTTGGTGATAACTCCTGCTGACTGTTGATAAGTTCTGCTAAGCTCACGCGCGACTTTGATACGAGTTTTGCTTATGCAGCCAGCAAGTAGATATAGCCGGAGGGAAGGATGATAATACTATATATATATAGCTACCTAACGTTTGAGTTTTGTCCTAGGAATGGTTCGTGTTGCTGTGGTTTATCATACTATATATATAGCTACCTAACGTTTGAGTTTTGTCCTAGGAATGGTTCGTGTTGCTGTGGTTTCTCATACTACCTAACGTTTGAGTTTTGTCCTAGGAATGGTTCGTGTTGCTGTGGTTTATCATACTATATATATAGCTACCTAACGTTTGAGTTTTGTCCTAGGAATGGTTCGTGTTGCTGTGGTTTATCATACTATATCTATAGCTACCTAACGTTTGAGTTTTGCCCTAGAAATGGTTCGTGTTGCTGTGGTTTCTCATACTACCTAACGTTTGAGTTTTGTCCTAGGAATGTTTCGTGTTGCTGTGGTTTCTCATACTACCTAACATTTTGTATACTTAATTGGCACTCAGATATCGCATACTGTGGTTCTACCTTTATTAGTTGGTATCAATTTTCGTGGTTTGTTCAAAATACATTGATCAGTGGTTTCCCTGCATTCGCTTGCACGTGGTCAAACATTGCAAGAATCAAATAAATGAAAATATTGTGTTTCGTTTGATTTTAAATTTCGTGGTTAAAAAATCAACCAAAAATTCCACGAACATTAGTACCTCACGTATAATAATACCAGATGCCATGTCATGAAAATGTGGTATAGTTTGAATCATCATCAGCCTGTGCAACCAGTACCTATCATTACAAAGGTTTTGTGTGCTCGACTGCCGTCCCCTCACGAATAATAATACTAGATGCCAAATCATGAAAATGTGGTAGTTTGAATCATCATCAGCAAAGTTGCCAGTGATTCGCGTACATGTAATTAAGATCGGTGGTTTTATTCGTATACTGCGGTGTTCTCCAACAATTAGATTAAGAACTACGATAAAAGTGATTTTTCTTATTGTTGAAAATTGTTATACATTTTGTTTGTACATGTATTCATCCAAGCTTATATATATATATATTTTGGTTAGTTTACTTTGTCATATGTATGCTTATAATTCCAACAAATTGATTCTGGCCTCCCACGAAGACCGTTTATTCCTTAATGATAATTATGTCTATGAATAACTATGCTAGAAGTGTTAGTTATTATTTTTCTTTGTTCTAATAGTAATGTTTTAACCAACATATTCTACCTTAAATTCTCACAAAGTAATCAGTAAACTACAAACACTATGACCCTGCTATTGTACGCAGTGCCGGATTTACCTATAGGCTCGATAGGCTGAAGCCTAGGGCCTCAAAAATTTAGGGGGCCTTAGGCCAAGGTGTATAATATGCTTAACACTGTTATTGGACTTTCAAACTTATAAAAGGCTGTCATAACGTACTGTACTTTCTAAGCAACACTTCAGTAATTTTCCTTACACAGTTGCACTCCATTACAAAATATTGCAGAATTTTAAACACCCCTCATCATCTTAGCCTTTATTGAAATTGATTAAACACGCTTCCATCTTCCTTCAGTCGTGAAGGTGGGGAATTGGCAGTGGATTAGCCTAGGGCCTCTCTTTATCTTATTCCGGCACTTGTACTGTCCATAATATTATCTATTCTTCTTCGATTTATGGCTTCTGATTATCCTTTTAGCATCTTCAACCCTTCCCTGTAGTTCAGTGTTGTTACAGTGTGTGTGCATATTGTGTTTAGTGGAAGCGAATGTGTGCATGGTTTCTTTTATTGTTTGTTTATGTCTGTATTGCTGTTTGAGATCAAAGTACTAGGTACTTAAAAGTGGGAGGGGTTGAATCCCATTAACAGGTGTAACTCCGTTTCATTTTTGTGTCTGTCTCAAACCAGGACATGTCTGTTGTGTTCAATGGTTCATTTGGGTTGAGAGGTAGTTGCTTAGTTTTGTTGATATTGATATAATTAAATTGTTGACCATGGCTGTTTTAAACTTTGCTTTCATAATTTGTAAGGTATCTACTGTTTGAACCTTAAAGATGAGAGATCTTTTAACTTTGATGTAAAATTTTCGACATTATGAATTCATTGTTATTCGTGATATACAAATTTTCGATGATTTCGTGGATAGTTTATTTTAACGAATATTTGTCCTCATATGTGTCACAAATGACCACGGATATGTTCCACTTGTCGTAAACACTCCCCGGTCATTTCCTCGTCCATGACTTATCATCATCGGGGTTGTAACTAGATTAACACGACGTGGAGCAGGAACTGTTTACCCTTCCAAAGCATATATGTTCACCCCCCCCCCCCGGTTTTTAGTGGGGTTCGTGTTACTCGATCTTTAGTTATATATATATATATGTTTTGTGGATCGTCCTTTTGTGCTTTTTCTTTTGGCCATTGTGTTGTCTGTTATTCTTCGATGTATGGCTACTGATAACTCCTATGGTATCTTCAAACTTTGTGTTGTCTCTTCTTCTTCGATGTATGGCTTCTGAATACCCATTTGGTATCTTCAAACTATTCTGTATATATTCTGTATAGCAAGGGGTCCACAAGGTTACGTATTCACGAAAATACAATTTGTGCCCAAATCACAAAAAATGCCCTCCACGAATTTACATGAATTCACAGAATATCCTTATGTAATCAGATTACAAATATTGTATTGCTAAATACAATATGTAACTAATATAAAAAATTCAAAGACATATTTGTTTTAAATCTTTTTACTCCCATTTAAAAGTCACTTGTGTAAAATGAAACACTACCAGTTACAATGGAATATTATTGGTATGGCAGTGTCCGATAAACTTGTATCAGGCAAACGTCCACCAGACGAAGATTCAAATGATAAAAACATTAATGGCGACTTCATTGTGGCTCGTATGGCGCCGGTGCACGTTTTGTATACCGGATGTCGTCTGGAGTTTCGCACGAGACAATTTGGAACACATATTCTACCACATCTGTCATATGCAGAGATATAAGCCTCTGAATAATTGCCGTTTGGTTTTTGTATTCCAATATATAGCGATGGTGTTCCATGTAACTGTAACTTTACAGAATCCTTATATCGTCCAAAGTAATTCAATCCATTGGATTGTACATATACTGTGTTCTTTGGTATAGATTTTGGGTGTTGTAGACATTCCTGGCTAGCTATTTGAGTAATGTGGTTGGTTGTGTTTAAGAGATATTTCATTTCTTTTTCTATTTGCTCCGTCCTTATTACTTTAATTTGAAGAAAAACATAATTTGTAATATCAATATTGTCTGTTTTTAAATTGCTTATAAATTTATCCTGTAGAACTGATATGCTTCTTTTCCCTCGTCTTCTGGATGACATCTGTGCATTCCCTCGGTTGAACACGGACGAAAGACGAAGGGGCGACAATCTATTGCGCTGAACTCTTCTGAAAGAACGTGTAGCAGAAACACACACTTTACGTCCTTGATGACATTGCATATCCGGACTATTGCCACATTCTGGACATTTTGGCATAGGAGCGTAACTAACCATGCTCGAGATGCGTCTCGAGTATCCATCGCGTATTGTTAAACCTCTTAATCCAAATGCCGGCCTATTTGGAGCTTGCTCCCAATTACCGTATGAATCAACAATATCGAGCTCAGGATTAATTCCTCTTCTACGTTGCAAACCGCGAAAGACTTCCCAAACAAAGTCTACATAAGCATGGAAAGTCCAAAACAAAGGATCATATGCTGCAAGTTCAAATTCGTTTGAATGACCACCAACCCAAAAATGGGCCTGATTGTGCTGTCCTTCGAGCGTTGACATCTGGTCTACAGATGGTTCAAATATTTCAGCATTCCAACGTCTTCTCAAAATCCTTTGTATGCCATGTTTTGATAAAAGCATACCATCATCACCGATGGTTCGAACAAGGAGACCAGTTGGTGTTTGAAAGTGTCTAAATGGACCAGTTGTTACTACCCCTCTCCCATTTCCAAAGTATTTACTGGTCCATAATATAGATTGTGTCGGATCGTCCAGCGCACTGTCTATAGTTGTGTCCCAATAAGGAATGGGAACTCCAAGTGCAGTTTCAAATCTGAAAGATCAAACGTTAGAGATGAAGCAATAATATAGTTTTTTAATTGATCGAAGCTAAACCAAACTGAGTGTCTGAAGCTTAAATTAAGTGGTCAATTTACCGCGCTTGCTTTATTATTATCACTGGGTCTATACTTCTGCTGGTGAACTATTAGTCTCCGAGGGTATCATCTCCGGCACTGACATGGTTTATTAGATATATCTATTAATAGTCTTCCCCGAGGGTATCATCTCCGGCACTGATATGGTTTATTAGATAGATTTATTACTGAAAATAACAGTTCCTAAATAATATAATTATTAATAAAACTAAGGTTCTCCTCCCTCAGACATAGGTGATAAAACTAAGGTTCTCCTCCCTCAGACATAGGTGACCTTAGCTGATTATGGCTATCCAACTAAGGTTCTCCTCCCTCAGACATAGGTGATCAAACTAAGGTTCTCCTCCCTCAGACATAGGTGATCAAACTAAGGTTCTCCTCCCTCAGACATAGGTGA
>MJUT01014512.1:156733-168938 GCA_002080005.1 Gigantidas platifrons | reverse complement strand
CTAAGGTTCTCCTCCCTCAGACATAGGTGATAAAACTAAGGTTCTCCTCCCTCAGACATAGGTGACCTTAGCTGATTATGGCTATCCCATTTAGACCCTTTGGTTTTATTGCTCACAAATCTTTAAATTATTTGACTTTCCAATCTTTAGATTTTGAGCGTACCTGATGAAGGTGATTCCAGAAACGCGTCGTGCGCACTAAATTAGATATCTACGTTTTTATTAATGAAGAGTCTAACTCCTGGTTTCTGTTATTTGAGGATATTACAAGAATTCAAATAATTCGTCGAACACCACAGACCACTTAACTAAAAGTAACAACCAAAATGCAAAAATGGTTATTTTCGATGCTAATACAAATACCTGACCTCACTTCCGAAAATAATTTTAGCGAGTAAACAAAATGCAGCCCACAATATTTCATCTAATATATACTAGTATATATAATTTAATGAGCACCACTCATTTCTGAAATAACATTCACCAGGTACGCTCATGGTCAAAAGATTAGAAAGTCAAATAATTCTAAAAATCTTTGGAAGCAAGAAACCAGAAAGCACTAAGGTTATCTATGCCTGTGGGTGATTGACCTTAGTTTTATTGTTTGTTTGATGGTGTTTAACGCCACTTTCAACAATATTTTAGTTATATCGTGGCGGTAGTTTTAATGAGTCACATGATTAGGGAACTGTAAAGTTAAAACATAAATAGACATACTAAGCCATGTTAGTGCCGAAGTACTGAATACTGGAAAGATGATACGCCGCTTGGGAAGTTGTAGCCCAACAGTAGAGGGTTAGGGTTATAGTGTTTAACTCCACTTTCAACAATATGTCAGCTATATCGTGACGGTCAGTTTTATTGGTGGAAGAAACCGGAGTATACCCGGAGAAAACCACCGACTTACCGCATAATATCAGGTACAAAAACTGTACATTAAATACAGATTCGAGGGCCAATATGGGTGTCTCAGGATGATAACCAGGCCAATATGGAAATGCCCATGTGTTAAACTATTTATTACATACTTCCGACATCTAGAAAAGAGACACCCATATTGGCCCGGGCCGATATGGACCCACATTGGCCCGAGCCGATATGGAAATGATCTTGTAGTAATCCAATAACCGGTTATTTTCCCGAGGTGTGAACATATGGACAGTTTACTTCCGGTCATATTGGTCATACAAAAATGCCTTTATTTTAACCAAGTATGAAATAAATACAGATTAATACATGGGCATTTCCATATTGGCCTGGTTATCATCCCGAGACCCCCATATTGGCCCGAGACGCAGTCGAGGGTCAATATGGGCTGAGGGACGATAACCAGACCAATATGGAAATGCCCATGTATTAAACTATTTATTACATACTTCCGACATCTAGAAAAGAGACACCCATATTGGCCCGAGCCAATATGGGCCTCGATATGGAAATGATATTGTAGTAATCCAATAACCGGTTATTTTCCCGGGGTGTGAACATATGGACCGTTTAATTCCGGTCATATTGGTCATACAAAAATGCCTTTATTTTAACTAAGTATGTAATAAACATGATTATATAATATTGTAGTACATATGAGATAAGTATTTCGGTTCGTAAAGTTTTCATAGTTTATCCCCTAAAACATTTAATACACTTACATTGTATTCTCTTCAGAACCATAGTACGAAGATTATATGCTATCACAAGTTATTATAATTCTTTATATATAGATTTTTTTTTCTTATATTTTCCCCATTGAGTCAAACGCATGCGTGTTCTCTGTTTCTATCATCCGATATTCAGTAGACGAACGAAGAATTAATAGATCTGTCCGAAGATAGTTGAAAGGACCATTCGTATACAACAAACAAAATCAAAACAAAGCAAAGCAAAAAAAAAAAAATAAAATAACAAACAAACAAACAAAAAAACACCACCAACAACAACAAAATAACAAAACAATAAAAACAAACCTTTTTAAACCAAATACACACAGATGTAGATGAATAAGCTGAGTTGGTTTCTTTTTAATTAATATTACGAAAAAATAGCATGTTCAAATGTTTTACATCCAAATGTTCCATGTCACAGTTATTGTTCTTCTGATTCCGGAAATATGTACATGCAGTTGTCAGGTATACATTAAAAAAGGAAGGTCCGAAAATCTTCCAGGATATTAACCTAATTTGGAATTCAAATATTTAGAAATCTTGAAATAAAGATTCTGTATGAATTTGGCGAGAACCAATGAAAGAATGAATATGTTGGAGCGCACATAAGCAAAAACTCTAATAATTTCATTAAATAAAAAAGATCACACCAAAGCACAGTATTCGGATACCACTCACTTTCGAAAACTTAACTGAGACATTTCAAGGTTTTTAATACATTTGGTGAGAATCCGTCTGAAAGAAAGAATTTGCTAGACCACAGACATACAACAATTCTCAAAATTTACAGCTTTTCATTAAATAAAATAAATAGATCCCCCGCCAACAAAAATGCATTTCGATATCATATATCACTCTTTTATCTAACTGAACTAATATCTTAGTAATAATATTAGTGAGATCCCGAAAAAGAATGAATCATGAAGAAATAAATAAAAACAATGAAAATAAAACTTACAATAGTAAAAGCATCTTGTGCCAGGGAAGGAAGGCTGGTCCAAAGTGTACTAAATCAACAGCTGCTGTATGGAGTGCTGCAACAGTATCGTACCGACTTCTCCCATTTCCTCCACTCTTCAAAAGAAAATACATTTTAAATTATATATATAATAAACAGTCTGCAACGAAAACGCATAAATCATGATATTTTGATTGAAAGACGGTAGTTTATATTTACGTTTACGGAAAATGTAGCACACAATTTATGCTGCCCAATTCGAGCAGACGATAATTCATCAACAGGTACATTTACGACGGAAAAGTCAGTCACATTCACCGGCGCATGTGCGAATGAGATTATACCATCGATAAATCGCTCGTTTGTCTACAAAGCGAAAGAAGGACGTTTTGTTAGAATGGTTCATAAATTTACATGTTTGATTGTTTCATCATCGGCAAATGTTACTTGTTCTTCCTTTTATCGTGGATGAGGGGAGAGAATAATCAATGTTAGATTACAGACGTTGAAAATTTGAAAATTTTGAAAAATGAACGTAATGTTCAGTGAGTGATGACCAGATTGCAAGAAAATTAACGTACATGAATAATAAATACACTGTTACATTCATCATAATTTAATGTTCAGATTATTGTCTGTGTACTTTGAGATATAAACAAACTTATTATAAACAGACATCGTAAATATCTGTAATTTACGTCCTATAAATAATATATTATTGAGATTTAACTAATAAAACAAAAAATGTACTTACCCAGTCACGTTTCAGTCTAAGAACTGCTGTCACGTATTGTTGCCAATGGCTGTATGGGGCTGACCTTATTTCACGTCGGTGTTTTATCCTACTGGTAGTTTGTCGGCGAAATCTCCCATGTCCGCTAAATTTCCCGGATGTCTCAAACATCTGTCTGAACAATGAGTTTATATAATTGTCTTCATCCTCTGTAAAGTTGACTTTGAGTCTGATGTCGGGATTAAGAGATAAAAATCTACTCATACAAAATGCCTGTATCATATGAAGAGGTGTCCGAGTAGTGTTTATATTTGAGACTTGATACTCCATACAATAATCCAGTTTCTTTGGCAGAGGTATCGGTTCTATCAAGCTGACCACAAGAGTTACACCTATTCCGAGAATTATCAAGGCAAGTGTAACATAGCTTGTTGTCTCCATCTGAAGAAAGAGAAAAGTGTTGACAGTCAAGATAGTAATTGAAGTCCTAGAGGAAAGGTTGACAGTTAATTAAGATAGTAATTGAAGTCCTAGATGAAAGCCTTGACAGTTAAGATAGTAACTGAAGTCCTAGATGAAAGCGTTGACAGTTAAGATAGTAATTGAAGTCCTAGATGAAAGCGTTGACAGTTAAGATAGTAATTGAAGTCTTATTTCTTAAATTTTCCTATTTAAACTAAATTTTAAAATGACAATATCAAATTAAAATACAATAACGGATCAATCTGATTATCATCAACTGTTATGATAAATCCGCTACGCTTCCCCTTATATCTGACAAAAACCGATTAAAGGTCATCCAGATGAACTCAATTAAAACGCCGATGGCAAAATTTAAAACAGCGCCTTTTGCGCTTTTTTTTATTATTGCATCACAAATTTAAAGCTCTCTGATTGGTTGACCTTTTAATGACTATTTACATCTGAATATGACCTCTAATCGGGTTCTGTCTGGTGTTTGAGGTCGTAGCTATATAGTATATCATAACAGGTGATTTTAATAAGATGGGATAAAGGACTTGATATAGGAAATATGCTTTTAGTTACATTGTATATTATCCAAATATTTATTCAAAATTTGTTCACGCCACAATTTTGCTGAAATATTGCTAAAGTTGGCGTTAAACACCAATCAATCAATCAATCAATCAATCAATCAATCAATTATATTTTCAAATTTACAGTTTCGTGTTGTAAATGCGTTCAATTTTATTGAGTGGGGGGAATTACTAAGTATTACGTATTCAAATGTAACGTCAAACACTTAGGCATGAAGTACATAACATTTTAGTTAGGAATACAAATGTAGTGTGATGGTTTTCTTCCGGAAGAAAAATGACCCACATATTCCAATACGTCAATACGTCATTGGTTAGTATGTCGGATTTTTAACGCTCACTAGAGATTGTGTTATAATTGTTTGTGTTCTTTCCTACTCGGAAAAAAATCTTATTGTATTGCACTGTATTGTACCTCTCTTCTATTGCGCCACCTTTCGATAACTATTTGAGCAATTTGAAAATTCTGAAGAAAAAACAGCCAATAATCATGGTAACTAGAATCTTATGAAAATCTGCATGAATAGGTTTCATGGAGTCGTTAATAGTTAATGTATGAACAGTTTGAAGATGCTGAAGTGGTAATGAAAAATCTTTATTGAAAGACGGACAATACAGCGACAAAAAGAGTAAAAGGCTCACATGGGCCTGAAGAGAAGATTTATTGAACTATTTCAGGGTTTGGGTTATGGTATTTAAACGCCACTTTCAACAATATTTCAGTTGTGTCATCCGCTAAATGTTGATTTTTAAAATATTTTGAAATCCTATTGTTCCATGTCTCCGTTATTATTCTTCCAGTTCCAGAATCTGGTTTCTATGTACTTTTTCTTGTAAAAACAAAAATACATAAAATAAAAGATCTGAGAGTCTTTTAGAGTATACCAAAGTTAGAATTCAAACATGTTGCCACTTCGTCTACTGAAGTATTAATTCCCCCAAATAAAAGGAGACAACAGTACAAAATACAAAAACGTTTTAACTCGATACACCATTATGTGATAAAGTTTGCGACTGGTCGGTGGTTTTCTCCGGGTACTTTGGTTTCCTTCACCAATAAAACTGACCGCCACTATATAGCTGAAATATTGTTGAAAGTGGCGTGAAACACCAATACCCTAACCGAAAAACGTTTTGGTTTGAACAACATATATTACATGGAATAAAGATCAATTTATTTTTACCTTGATATCAAAAGGCTATGAAAAAAAACCCCAATAAATACTACACAACTGTAAATAAATTTGTCTTTACGTACAAAACTCCCCCTGTTTCTTATATTTACACGATATTCCCCCAGGCGAACGTCTATGATTATACAAAAACCACGACAACCACCAATCACGTTTACAAATGTATTACATGCACTTTTAGAGGTTTAACATGATCTTATGAAAATAACCTGCAATGTGGTTAAAAATGAGAAATGCTGATTCTATATAATATATCTTTATTCTCTTAAACCATTGTTATACTTAGGTATAGAGATACATACAAAGTAAATATAAATAAAGAAGCTAAAGAAGAAAAAGAAAAAACAACAGAAAAAACAATAAACATACACGAAAACATATCAAAGAACAGAGATGACAAATTAAATACAGATTAATACATGGGCATTTCCATATTGGCCTGGTTATCATCCCGATACCCCCATATTTGCCCGAGACGCAGTCGAGGGCCAATATGCGTCGAGGGATGACAACCAGGCCAATATGGAAATGCCCATGTATTAAACTATTTATTACATACTTCCGACATCTAGAAAAGAGACACCCATATTGGCCTGAGACGAAGTCGAGGCCCATATTGGCCCGGACCAATATGGGTCTCGATATGGAAATGATTTTGTAGTAATCCAATAACCGGTTATTTTCCCGGGGTGTGGAAATATGGACAGTTTACTTCCGGTCATATTGGTCATACAAAAATGCCTTTATTTTAACTAAGTATGTAATAAACATACTTATATATTAATGAAAGGCATGTATGCCATGATGATATTGATGGCGAAAATACACAAAATTAAAAAGATATAAATTTAGCATGGTGCACACACAACTTTATTAATAAACTTAATGAATGTGCAAAGGTTTGCAAGCTTAATTTTGTTTTTTATGGACATTAATTCACCTAATTTAATAATATTTGGTCTTTTTCTGTAGCAGTCGTCAATATATTTTTTCCGAACATTATTAATTACATTCCAAAATAAAATGAAATTCGTCTCCAATTTCATTTTTATCACATAAAGGTCACATATTCTCACGTTTCTGTCTACATTTTGCCATCTTCCACATTATCTGATAATTTTGTGGTGAGTTGAAGCACAGGGGCTAGCTACTACTGTCTAGAGAGACCAACTATCCATGGGAAGATCGCCTATCAATAGGAGTAGCCCCTGTGGTTGAAGTTGAAAGTAAAAACAAGAAAACAAAAACAGACTTAAACCCGGTCCTGGGTATATTTTTGTTTTCGCTCTCTGTCATTTAATTTTTACCTATATTTAAGATTAGGGAACCTTTATCTCTTTTTTATGGAAAATTTATGGAAAAAATTCAATCTGACCCTCCAGTTTTAAACGATAAATTTTGGTAGAATTTGAGGGAAAAACTACCGAGAGGTTTTCATGTCCAAAAACCCATTAACCAGTATAATCCCGTCCCATTCCTTTTAACCAGATGTCTTTTTTCGCATTATTGCGGTTCTTGTCGACCATAATTAGTGTTTAACATTTCAATTTAAATACATGAAACGAAGACAGTAATTATGCATAAACCTATCATGAACAAGTCAGTGGTCTTTTTTTTTATTTCAATATGCACCAAGACGTCCAGGAAAAATCAATCTATCAAAGTGTGACAACTTCATTTGACTGTACAAAGAAAAGGAAATATATAATTGCAATTAATTTGGCTTAAAAAATCTATATACTGGTGTACATTTCATTTAAATTAATTTCCATAATGTATGTTCACATTAAAACAGAGATACATGATGCTAGCGAACCGGAGTACCCGGAGAAAAGTCACAAGTCACTGACAAAGTTTATCACATAATGTTGTATCGAGTACACCTCGCCATGAACGGGGTTCGAACACATGACTTTAGTGGTGATAGGCACTGATTGTACAGGTAGTTGTAAATCCAACTACCATACGATCACGACACGACAGCCTCTTCAAATGTGTATCTTCTTCAAAATAAAATACCATTATGTCATAATCGACAGATATCATCGACATCATAAGGTATTAATCACTGATTTCAACAACAAAACAAAATGTCCATGTGCTGACAATTTTTTTTAAAGTTTCACTAAAGTAAAAACAAAAAATCATTGTGTAAGTAAAACAAACGGAATTGTGTACCGTGTATATGTGTTTGATTTATATATTCACAATTTGTGGCAACAAAATCAATTTCGCTTTGTCCTAAAAATAATTGATTACGATTTGTATTCTAATAAAATTCAAGCCCCCACTCCTACTTCAATGACAAGATGACAAGAAGACAAGCATTATTCAAAATTCAAAAACATACTATATATTAGGGAGATATTGACATTTAAAACGTAGCGAATCAATTGTACGGTGACAGCGAAGAACCGTACAATTGATTCGCTGCCTTTTAAATGTCAATATCTCCCATTTTAAGGCTGATAACATTTTTGTACGAACTTGATTGCATCAAATTGTATTGTTTTGTGTGCTACACCCAATGTGTTGACCGATATGAGTTGATCTGTGTGTTTATTGATTTTTTGTGTAGCTATAAGTAAACTTCATTCATAATTACGGCTTTTAAAAGATTTTTCCATGACTATAGCCAATGAAAAGATCTTATTTGAGGTCAGTGTAGCTATAAATAAACTTCATTCATAACTACGGCTTTTAAAAGATTTTCCCATACACATCGGCTGTTAAAATGCCGATTATAGCCAATGAAAAGATCTCATTTGAGGTCAAGCTCGTACAAATATGTATATTATTTCTGTAAAAACCTCTTGTACAACAGAGGTGGGGGATAAAACTATATTTGTAATTGATTTCCTATCTCATTAAATTTCTTCTAAAACATTTGTTTTAAACATGTACAGATCTACAAAATGTTTTATATTGGTATGTGACACTATAATAAAATAAAGTATTCAGTATTCTGACTTCAAAATCAAACGAGATAAACCTCATATAGTCATCATTTTGAAACTCACGTTTACAATGGTTTAATCATCATGATATATCAATATTTATATATATAGACATATGAATAGGTTATTAATTTAACATTTTCGCATTAACAACTTGTCAAAAATGTATAAATTTGATTACTAATTGTGGTTAATACCTTCTGATTTTTAATGAATATTTAAAAACACATTTTTATGTATTTATATTTTCTTTTTATGATTTTGCCATAAATTTATTTACATAATATATCATAAATTGACAGATTTAGACATATTTATTGTCCAAAAGAGCAGATGGAATCCATTAAAATGCACATGACCGTATTTGTTAGATTGAAAAAAGATCCAGCTTGACACTTTCAAAAATAAAAACACTAGAAATAAATATTATTATACCGGTATATATAGGCGGTTATATGGAAACAAATAATGATAGCGAACAAATAAAAGAAATAAATCTTTGATGTTTCCAACATATGATGAATAACGCACGTAGTAACATAGTAAACAAGGGTTTCTTAATCGACGTTTTTCGACAAAAATATAGCCATCCCAAAAAGTCAAATGGTTATTCCCAAACGTCATTACACATGTAGGAGCTGTCGCGGTCGTGATCGAATGTTAGTTGGATTTACAACTATCTATGCAATCAGTGCCTATCACTAACGTGGTGAAGTCGAATTACGCTCAGGCGACGTTATGTGTTAAAGTTTGAGAGTGACTTGTGGCAAGTCTGTGGTTTTCTCCGGGCATCCCGGTTTCCTCCCCCAATAAACTGACCGCCACGATATTACTGAAATATTACTCAAAGTGGCGTTAAACACCATAATGCTAATCCACTAGGCCCCTAACCCATATATACATGTACACTCAAACATGAAAAATTATCTTGCTCCTGTGATTCAACCCTTCTTGTACTTTACGTAGATAAGCTATGATTCTATATCATATATGGACAGTTAATGAAGAGACAACAACAGAAGCTAGATAGAATAATAATGGCCAAATTCCAGAAGACACTATGCTATATACAAGGAAACAAACCCTCATTCTCAATGCAGTACACACTGGTGATACCTGAAATGGGTTCAAAAGATTATAAGTGCTATATTCCGCTTTCATATGTACAGTACAATGTACATTCATTATATAAACAGACAAAGGGGTCGTATGATCTTCATTATTCAGGATCCTTTGTAAAAGGGGTGGGGGTGGCTCAAGATTAGAGATTTGTTTACACCATGCAATGTTGATAAAATTATTCTTGCAAGTAAATGTAAGATAATACAAGAAAACATTTTTTATCTTCATATTAACTTGATGTCTAAATTATACATATTCAGTCTTGTCTATATAATATATCCGATGACTTAATTTGTAATATGTGACAGTATACATGTACGTGTATAGGTGCCACACTTATTGTGACGATATATCATATATGCGCACGTGACAAGCATGTGAACATATATGCGTACGTGACAAACGTGTGACGTTAGAAGCGTACGTGCCAAGCTTGTGACGACATATGCGCACATGACAAACGTTTATTCGTACGTGTCAAGCATGTGAAAATGTATGAGTACTTGACAAACGTGCAACATTAGTTATGCGTACGTGTCAATCATGTGAAAATATATCCAGCTAGATATTTTTTTCACGCTAAACAAAGATCAGATTATTTCTTGACAGAAAGAACCGGCATTTTTTTCTTCAAATGTTACCATAATTTCTAGATGAAAACTTCAGGGTCAGATTATTCATATTTAAATATTGCAGGTCACTTATTTTTTCATAAAATTTAGTGTCCGCATTTAAGCATATATCATCCTTCTAAAAATCAAATGGACGTTCCCTGATGAAAATACCAGCACGAGCTTACATCTACCTAAAGACCCAGTTATAAAATGTTAATTGGAAGGTAATTGTTTTAGAAGTCAAATTTTAGAAAAAGAACCCAAATAATAATTAACATTTTTAAAAGACAAACAATATCTATATCACAAATATATTTTAAGCTAAATCAACAAATAATTCATCTACTTGTAACTTTTTGATGAATACAAACATTAAAAAAATACATGAACAATTATTGACCTACCTTTCATTCCCTGTTTCAGACAGAAAGATCCAAACTTTATTAAATTTATTAGACAGACTATTTTTGATTGGACATGATAAATTTACATCTTCCTGTGAATATGCACTCATATATATTGTGTTTGAATATTAATGAACATAAAAACCATCTATAAAATGGCATTAGTTTATGTGCCTGCTGTGCATTTCATTAATATGAAATAAGTTTTGAAATCAGTTGTATGCTTATTTATGACGCAAAATTTGTGAAATTTACTTGATGTTGTTTTCATTTATTGTTCTTGGTGTAGTAATCTACACAATTAAAAAAAAATAACAACCAGAGGCTCATAGGAGCCTGCATCGATCACTGTTGTGGATCCCTGGTCGCGTAAATCATCGGACCATGAATAAAGATGCTACATTTTTTGTACTTCTACTCTTACCACACAGCACTAAGAGAAATCACTGTTTGGCTCCGATCGAGTTAAGATAGATGAGGGATCGATCATTTTACTTTTAAGGGGTACTATTTTTTCTATAATATGAGGACAAGTTTCAAATCTGGCCCGCCAGTTTTCAAAGATAAATTTTGGTACAATTTTAAGAAAAAAAAATTTATGTCCAAGAAAAGAAACAATCTAATATCTTTTTTAGTGTGAAAAATAATTTGGCTCGGGTAAAAAAAAACTTAGCCCCCCCCCTTCCTCCTTAAAAAGTTAAATGGTCGGTCCATACTGTGTCCTGTGGAATGATCATGACTTGCATTCCTGTTGACTACTGTGTTGTGGCCCTCGCGACCTAAGACTACGTGATACACGCGACCTAAGACTACGTGATACACGTGCAAAAATTATATTTATGTGTTAAACGACATCTATAAATGGGATGTCCTCTCGAACTTGTTATTTATTTGAAGAAAGAATTTGTAAATATTATTTCACTTGAAATGTTTTATTAACTGACAATATTGTGTGTAAAGGAAATGCTATGGTAATTTATAGTACCATACACTTGTAATAATTTGACAGGTTCGAAATTTATATCAATCAATTTCGCATGTAATGAATTAAAACATATTTTTGTATACCTTTAATTTGACCTCTTGATGTTAAAGTAGTACAACCATACCGATACATACATACATGATACAGTGACAATTTTATCATACAAAATAAGTATAGTTTACCTACAAACTATAATTAGCTATTGTTTATCAACGTATAAATCACATTTTAACATTAAGGAAAATCAGTAGATGAATCAAACAATTAAATAAATTTAGATGTTTGTTTTTAAAAGAAAGATTGTTGTATCTTTTTATTTTTTTTCTCCACAATAAACTAGTAAAATTGTTAAAAAAAACCAAACAAACAAAAACAAAAACAAAAGCAAAAACAACAAAAAACAATTCAACAAACATCTAATTTTGAACAGTTCGATGAAACAATGCACTATAAAACATTAAGTCTTGTTACTGAAGGACCATACCAGTAAAACATTAAGTCTTGTTACTGAAGGACCATA
>MJUT01014512.1:144421-156712 GCA_002080005.1 Gigantidas platifrons | reverse complement strand
ATCATTGATAGTCTTTGTGTTCTGTTTCCTTTTTATCATTGATAGTCTTTGTGTTCTGTTTCCTTTTTATCATTGATAGTCTGTGTCTTTTGTTTCCTTTTGATCATTGATAGTCTTAGTGTTATGTATCCTTTTGATCATTGATAATCTTTGTGTTCTGCTTCCTTTCGACCATTGATAGTCTTTGTGTTCTGTTTCCTTTTTATCATTGATAGTCTTTGTGTTCTGTTTCCTTTTTATCATTGATAGTCTGTGTCTTCTGTTTCCTTTTGATCATTGATAGTCATTGTGTTCTGTTTCCTTTTGATCATTGTTAGTCTGTTTGTTCTGTTTCCTTTTTATCATTGATAGTCTTTGTGTTCTGTTTCCTTTTGATCATTGATAGTCTGTGTCTTCTGTTTCCTTTTGATCATTGATAGTCATTGTGTTCTGTTTCCTTTTGATCATTGCATTATTTGTCCTTCGTCTAACTTCTTTTGATTACACCTCTGATATTTTATGTAATACGAAAATAAAATGTTTTTCTGTCCTATTTAATTTTGCTTTGTTTTTTACTATTATATCAGAAATGTATTTTTCCAATGTAAAATTTTAAGCAGTTTGTGATGAAATAGCTTTCCACATGATGTTCATGTACAATTAATCATAAAGTACACTTCGTTCACTGAACTAAATACTGTACTTATGATTTCTTGACATGAGCAAAGCATACCAGTTTGTGACACACATTTCATATACTGGTTACAAATATAACAGGAACCGAAGCTGCCTTCCCATCCAGAGCTGCCTAGTGTGCTCATTGCTTTTTTTTTGTTTTTTTACTTTTTTTGTAGACCATTTCTTGCCTTCTTTTCCAATTCACTGTATGCCATTATACTTTCTTTATATTTTCTTTACATCTATTGGCTGAGCCTGGTTTCCCATTTATTATTTTCAAACTTTTAGAATAAATAGTGATGATATCCGCTTAATAACAAAATATACTCTCTCCACTATAATACATACTGGGGTTATGGTTTGTTGACATGGAAACATTTATCATTGCAGTGATTTATCAATATATTTTAGAATTAGACTAGTTAATAATTTCTTGTTATGCTGTATTTCACACTCACTGAGTTTGTTCGAGCTTAAGTACAAAGCCCACCCACCCACATTTAATAGTCTATCAAACAGATAAGTCAATGTTGAAGTACGGAGTAATTAAGGTAGCGAGCTGGAGTCTGGGGAAACTTTTGTAATCATGTTGATCTATTGTAATTATTAATTACTTTATCGTATGCCGAATTTATTTATCGTATGCTGCATTAATGTATTGCATACTGCATTTGTTTATTGTATACCGTTTTTATTTATTACATTTTGTATTTATTTATTGTATACCGTATTTGTGTATTGTATACCGTATTTATTTATTACATTTTGTATTTATTTATTGTATGCCGTATTTGTTTATTGTATGCCGTATTTGTTCATTGCATATTGCATTTATTTTTGTTTACTCCAGATGAAAAAGGTATCGCTTAAATGTAGGAGTTTGAAGATACCAAAGGGGCAATCAAAATCCGTAAATCGAAGGACGGGCAAGACAATGACTAAAAGATAAAAAGAGAACATAAGGACAAGCAACGATCTACAAAATATTACACATAAAATCAGAGATCGAGAAACACGCACCCCACTAAATTCCTGAGCTGAACTCAGGTGCTCCAGAGGGGCGAGCAGTTTATGCTCAACTGTTGTCTCCCACAGTGCTACTCTAATTACAAACCCGGTGATAAGTCATGAATGGAGAATGTATAGGAATATGATTAAGATAAATGGAACACAGTTTTCCTCTATCATGATAATTGATACACTTGTAAAAGGAAATGTATCATACCAAGTCATATATACATAAACCGGTCTAATCCTGCTATATTTGTCTGTCCGTCCCACGCCAAGGCCCGCATACCCGATATCATATGCATTGGCTTATGTTTGTGTTCAGCGAGCTAAAATGACAGCTGATTGTTCGTTTTGTTGATATTGCGGAAATTGTTGATTATCACTGTTTAATTTTTTCATCTTAATATTATACAATTGATGACTTTCCATGAGGTGAATACAAGGATTGATCAACCCATGGAACATGATATTCACAGAGGCATCCGAGATGAGTATTATGTTCCATGGGTTGTTCAATTCTTGTATTCACCGAAATTGAAAGTCATTAACTGTTTTATTATATGACATCAAATCAAATTTGAATTAACACCAAACAGCGCCAACTTTGTTCCCAGACACCCATGTCTGCCTAACGTCTGCCATTATCAATTTAATTGATAATGTAATCGGAAAGTAATTAGTAAGAACGCATCTGATTAGTCGATGACAAAACTTAACCCGATGATGATTGGCTACTACATTTAAGATAATTGGGAAACACCATTTCTATGTTATGGTGTCTGGAGAGGCTTTGGAATATTATGTTCACCTCTCGTGACATTTTGCGCAGTAATTATAACGTTTTATCAAAGAACGTTAATAGGGACGTCATCCAATCAGAAAATACATTATTTGAAGTTATATAATAATATTATTTATTATATACCAGTAATCAACATCTATTCATTTAAATGTTTCTCTTTACATTTCAGTGATGCCTTTTTTTACGTCGAGACGGTGTAAGAAGACTTGTATACGTGTCTGAAATAGAGGATGAAACTAACTTAATGTAAACACTTTTGTTGATCACTACTAAATTGTAAATATAATAAACAATTAATAATGTACTTTATTATATAGATAGGTGCGAATTATGGGGATTTATCCCTGAAATAAATTCCGATATCTCACATGTGAAATATCAGTTTTTCCCGCCAGAACTACTTTTACACAACTATAAGTGTGGTGGTTACGCCCCTTGTGGTGTTACGGTGAATACACATACGATTGTAAACTGAAAAAAATCCGCGAAATGTTATTGACGACTTTGGAATATAACCAACATGACGTCATGCATGTCATATGAACACTTCCACATTGAAACGTAAAGATTAAACGTTATTTGGCTTCGTGTACGCTTCAAATTTGATACAATTTAACTAAAATAAGTTTTCAAGGTAAGGATTTTAATTATTTTTATGCATTGTTGTAAATATGACATGTAGGATTTGACATTTTCAAGATGACAGATCCATCCAGCTGAACCCTTTAGTATCACTGCTCGTAGATTTATACGCGTGGAGTGAAATGTACAAATAAAAAAAATATAAGAAATATTGAAAGGCTATATAATAATACAGTATAACTAAATCATACATTTTGAATTTCAAAATAAGACCACTCGTGACCGAATGCGCTTTAGTGATTAAACTCGTGGATGGAACAAGTTCTGCCCACTCGTTTAATCTTTATGCGTACTTTGGTCACTACTGGTCTTATTTTGATATTCAAAATCTACGATTAGTTATACTATATATCATAATACTATATTTAGTATGTACTCCATGTTTTAGTTGATCTTACTTATATCTGTTCTACATTTATACTTGCCTACATCTGAACCTGCCTAAATTTGACCCCACCTACAGTAGACCCTGCCTATATTTGACCTTGCCTAAATTTGACCCAGCCTACATTTGATTCTGCTTACATTTGACCTTTCTACATTTGAGCCTGCCTACATTTGACCTTCCCTACATTTGACCCTGCCTACACTTGACCCTTCCTACATTTGACTTTGCCTACGTATAATAAAATATAAAAAGATGAAGAATATTATACATAGCGGATGTGGTCGGGTGGTCTAGGGTGCTGAACATAAGGCTGAGCGATTGGTGCTGCTGTGTATCAATGGGGTGAGTTCAAATCCCTTCGAGGGAAGAACAAAAATTTGTCAGCACAAAGATCTAATTCTAACACTGTTTGGTTTAATTTTCAGACGTCTAGATCTTTCTACACTCCCCTGAGACTGAGGGTGTTTAGGTTTACCACAGCGTTGTTTATTCATTTCATATTATATTGGCATTAGCCTTTAGCTAAATGTTGACGAATACGAGCTCCTTTTAAGAAGTATAACATTAAAAAAGGCGAGTAAAATAAATAATATCTCTATTTGTTTCTATATTAATAGATGCTTAGAACATTGTTTACAACATGTATAGCTGCGGAACCGTAGCCCTTTATGGTCCTTTTTTTTTTTCTTTTTTTTTTTGGCGGACCATAGGGCTACGGATTTTCCCTATACAAAAACTTGCGGAATTTGCAACCTTTGACACCATAGTATAATACGCAAATCGGATGCCGGAGAAGTCTTGTTCTGTTACGGCTTTTACATAACTTGTACTTTCGTGAATGGAACCTGTATTTATTTGTTGTAAAAATGCAAGAAATGTGTATTATATCCGCTTTTTTCAAGAATAAAGTCCGAAAAATGAATCAAGAAAGTCTGATCGGCAAACGAAAGTACAAGTTATGTAAAAGCCGTAACAGAACAAGACTTCTCCGGCATCCGATTTGCGTATTATACGATAGTGTCAAGATGGCGTCCAGAGTAGGCGGGATTAAGCTGTAATCAGATATTTGTTGTAATAAATAGAAGGATATTAATAATTTTGCATAAATAATTATGTAGAGTGATAGAAAAATATTTGAGGAAACGAAACATACACAATTGGCTACGCACACTTGGCGTCCGATCGCCAGAAACCCCTGGAAAGGTGCGACTCAATCGAGGTCGCAAATTCCGCAAGTTTTTGTATAGGGGAAATCCGTAGCCCTATGGTCCGCCAAAAAAAAAATAATAAAAAAAAGGACCATAAAGGGCTACGGTTCCGCAGCTACAACATGTAAGGATCGGTCTGTAAATAAGCGTAAAAAAATTTTTCTAGTAATTACGTGTAATTCCTGAACAATTTTAGGAAATACGAGTAATGACTAAGGCAATACGTCGGTTCCGGGATACTGGTATTCAGATAATACCGTCATGTGACTTCCATCACCACGTGACTAAAATCTAGGCATCTGTAGTTCAAAATGGCCTGTGGTCTTTCAACTTTGTCGGAAATGGGATAAATGTTACATATTTTTCCAGATTGGGTTTCTTCCTGCTGTCAGATGTACACCCCGGAACCACGCACCAATATTTGTTGGATGACTTTTGAGATCGTTTTCCCTGATGCATTTCTACATGCAGTGTCTACTGCTAAAAATGCCTAGATTTTTTATGAAGTCACGTGATCGGTGGTACGAATTCTTCCTCCAAGTCAGGAGAACGTCTTATCTCGGAATCGTCGTATTAGGGATTACGCGTATTTACTGTTTTTCAGTTTTTACGTGTAATCAATGGTTACGCTTATTAACTGTAACATATACATATATTACTGTTGTTGGCCAATAATTAATACTAATTAACGATAACTAATATATTTTTTTTGTATCTTCAATCATTTTATACTTCATTGTAAGTGTGTTAGATATATTACTTCGAACTTTGACCTTACATACATTATATGGTATTGTAAGGTTAATAAAGTGTAGTATTATCAGCCTCTCTCGTTGTGTTATCTTTGCAGACAATTCTCAATTTGGTGATTATCTACATCACATCTATCCAAATGAGCTTGAAGGATACTACTGATACACAAAAATATGCTTCTGACCTTGACCTTTCCTTTGAAATCGACAACGAAGGAAGATTAAAAAACAATACTCTACGACAAACTCGATGACTTCACTTTACCAAGAGTAAACTTCCCGTTCATATGTAGCAATATTCCAGCATCACCAGCGAATGGAGCTTACCTTTCAGAATTCATACGTTATTCTAGTGTTTGTGCCCAGTAAAGTGATTTTCTGGACAGAGCTCATCTGCTGATGTAAAAGCTACTCGAACAAGGCTACGTTGCCCCTCGGTTGAAGTAATTGCTACAAACATTTTACGGTCATCATCACAATGTGGTTGACCGATAGGAAATATCAATATCTCAAATAACAATGGATAAATTACTTTTTACGTAGATGTTTTTTTTCCTCTATCACTGTCAAGATTTTTAACGGACCTGACTGTATAAATGAGTAACATGGCAGGTGTCTTATAAGAAGCAGGATAAAAGACGTTTTCCTTTGGGGGAGGGGAGGGGACGGGAGGTTATCAGAACCAACATCAGCAAAACGTATAATCACTTCTCATCTTAAATGTATTCACTAACTGGACGGGAAAACGACCACGCCATGTGAAGTTAGAAATCCAGGTCCTGGGTTATGTCAGGCACCAACAACTTGCGATGTAATGGGATCCTAACTCTTCCCTATCGGATCCTCGGTCACTTGTGTTTTTACCATATACAGTTTTCTAATCAATAGGGCTGTGTGAGTGATTGGTGTTTAGCGTCAAATGTATCAGCTATACCATGGCTAGAATCAGTTACATTTGATGAGATTATGTCTGCATTGTAGTAGACCAACGCGCCTAATTCGATTTTATTTAGAAACAACTGACTGCAGATATAAATGTTCACCAACTTGTACACATCATCATGATTCCAGAGAAGCAGCAAATACCATTTGTTATTTAAAATCTTTGGTTTGACCCGATAGAGGATGGGACCCACAGAGATAAGTTGTTGTTTTTACATCAATAATGTAGCTAAAAATACGAAGATTCCTTTTGTATTCATTTTTATTTTATTAATCTACACACCACATCACACGTTCATAGCACAGTACGGAATGTAACATTTAAATAATTATAATGAATTAAAAATACTTCACAAGTTTTGCGTTGATGGTAAAGTTGATAGTTTTCTTTATGTATCAGGATATCACATTCTATTTGTCTTTATATTCTGCAAAAAATAAAATACAATAAACGAATAAATAAAATAAATAATAAATAAATAAAACAATTACACCAGTTGTGCATTTTAGTATGTTATATTTGTTACTGCAAGAAAACTTGTATTTTACCCATTCGTGATTTCAAGAACAGAGAAAACCTTAATGTGGATGAAATATTGTAACAATTGCAATACCAAATTATAATAACAAACATAAAATAAAAACAATAATTATAACATTATAAAACCATTTCCAAGTAAGATTCTTGTTGCATATAATAAAAACGTAAAAATATCAAATTTAGTAGTACGACACGTTTCTGGAATAACCTTCATCTGGTACACTAATAACCACAAGATTGGAAAGATAACCTTCATCTGGTACACTAATAACCACAAGATTGGAAAGATAACCTTCATCTGGTACACTAGTAACCACAAGATTGGAAAGATAACCTTCATCTGGTACACTAATAACCACAAGATTGGAAAGATAACCTTCATCTGGTACACTAATAACCACAAGATTGGAAAGATAACCTTCATCTGGTACACTAATAACCACAAGATTGGAAAGATAACCTTCATCTGGTACACTAATAACCACAGGATTGGAAAGATAACCTTCATCTGGTACACTAATAACCACAAGATTGGAAAGATAACCTTCATCTGGTACACTAATAACCACAAGATTGGAAAGCCATACAACTAGAATAGCCAATGTAAGCTTTGCCCGAAAGAGGAGAAACTTGGTTTTATTTCGTGAAAGTACTCTCAAACCTAATCATTCCTTGTATTGTGCTAGAATTATATCTGATGGATTGTTTGCTAGCAAAGGATATCCAGCTGATTAAAGTTATCCTTCTTCGATTGTTTCCTCTTCTAAAAAGTTATTTGTTGATAAAAAAAAAATGTCCATTTTCTATGGAAAAAGAAATATTCTACCTGTAGTAGTAAACTAGTTTATATTAGAGGAAAATGTTATACAATATCACTTATAAAATACATGTAGTGTGAAATTAATAACAATAACAGATCGTAATAATAAGAACTCGGACGATAGTCGATAGACAAGTGTTTTTCAACAGATTATATATGTCTTATATTTATATTATGGTATTTCTCATGTCACATAGTATATTTGCTTGGTCCGTCCTTTCTAGAAATAAACTGATTATATGTGCTATAATATATTGAACATTTTTGTTTTATCCTGCATTCTAAGATTAAATTTGAAATAAAAATATACTTACATGTTTAACCAAGAGCGGTAAGAGTGTTTCCCGTGGCGTTGGTGAGGTCAAGAAGAAGCAAGAATCCGAACATTGAAAAAACAAAACAGGCATTATTTAATGACAGATTCAACGTAATGTTTAAATATCTATCAAAAAGGAGTTGGCAAATTATTGATATGGATATGCACTTAGACACAAATTAAAGTAAAGCAACAGCTTGTAGTAAGAAAGAATATGGATGTAAATGGACATGAGACTATCAACCTTTTCAGTTAGACACAAATTAAAGTAAAGCAACACCTTGTAGTAAGAAAGGATAAGGAAGTAAATAAACATGAGAGACTATCAACCTTAACAGTTAGACACAAATTAAAGTAAAGCAACAGCGTGTAGTAAGAAAGGATATGGATGTAAATGAACATGAGAGGCTATCAACCTTTACACTTAGACACAAATTAAAGTAAATCAACAGCTTGTAGTAAGAAAGGATATGGATGTCAATGAACATGAGAGACTATCAACCTTTACAGTTAGGCACGAATTAAAGTAAAGCAACAGCCTGTAGTAAGAATGAATATGGAAATAATTGAATATGAGAGACTGTCCATTATTATACTTAGACACCAATTGAACATGTATGATTATTTTACTTTCCTTGATATATTAGCAACTTAAAAATACGAAAATCACGCTACATTTTTTACAATTTATTGCGACAGACACTAGAACTGGAATATTATTGTATGGCAGTATTAATCACCAACCATATTCACTTGATAATGACAAGGGTTGGTGTTGAATAACTTTAATCTAGTTAACACTTACAGTAGTTAAGAAGTCAGGCATACTTAAGTTTAATCTAACTAGCACTTAAAGTAGTTAAGAAAGTGTAATCTAACTAGAACTTACAGTAATGAAGAAGTCCGACTGACTTATGTTTAATCTAACTAGAACTCACAGTAGTTAAGAAGTCAGAAATACTTAAGTTTAATCAAACTAGAACTTACAGTAGTTAAGAAGTCTGGCATACTAAAGTTTAATCTAGCTGAAACTTACAGTAGTTAAGAAGTCAGAAAGACTTAAGTTTAATCTAACTAGAACGTTCAGTAGTTAAGAATTCTGGCAGACTTAAGTTTAATCTAACTAGGACGTACAGTAGTTAAGAAGCCAGAAAGGCTTAATTTTAATCTATCTAGAACTTACAGTAGTTATGAATTCTGGCAGACTTAAGTTTACGATAACCAGAACATATAGTAGGGAAGTTTGGCAGACTTAAGTTTAATCTAACTATAACTGACAGTAGCTAAGATGTCTGGCAAACTTGAGTTTAATCTAACTAGAACTTACAGTAGTCAAAATGTCTGCCTGACTTAATTTTAATCTAATTAGAACTTACAGTAGTTAAGAAATCTGACAGACTTAAGTTTAATCTAACTAGAACTCACAGTAGTTAAGATGTCTGACAGACATAAGTTTAATCTACCTAGAACTTACATTAGTTAAGAAGTCTGGCAGATTTAAGTTGAGGTGTTGCTGCGTTTCCGGCTCTGTATAATTATGTTTGTTGTTTGTAGCCGTTCAGCTGGTTGTAATAGTATTGTGTGTATACGGTATCATATCCTGCCTGGTATACAGGAGCGTTGATAACTTCGATGGCCAGGATACACGGGAGAACGGTCAAGAGAATTGACTTATTCATGTTGACGATTGTTTAGTGTGTAAATACTAAAATAAATATATAAACGTTGTATGTCTTATATAAGTGAAGAAATAAGATTTTTTCCAGACTTTTAATATTTCAAAAATAGCAAAATATTGAAGCTAAGGTTCTGTATCAATAGGCTCAACGAATTCCAAAATAAGTTAAAAATAACCAAAATTACTTTTCTAATAAACAGTAAACACCACGATAGTTGATAGTTTGTTTGTATCGTATTTGCGATAATGACTACGACACCAGATGTGACAATGGCTGGTTTGGTGTTATTGATGGTGTTGACTTGACACAGTTCTGTCACTTAGGGAATACCGGGATCTCTATAATATGTAAATAATAAACACAAAATTAAGTATTCCAGCAGGAATCTGATTTTATTTGTTGACTAAATATAAATAATTTAAGTACACAAAGGAATCAAAAGAAAAATATCAACAGTTTGAAAGTACTAAAATGTATACAATACATTATAAAAAAAATGAAAATCGAAAGTACAAGAAGCAAATTGAAATCGAGACTAAATCATCTAATTATTATTATCTCTTTAACATTAGAAAAAAAATACAATTTAAGTATTTAAAATTTCCCCTTTAAAATACAATTTTTAATTAATCAAATTTATACATCGAAAGTCCATCTCGCACAGGTTCCTACCAATAAAGTACAACATTAATTCACGATATGCTTATCGATGAAATTAATCATTTGAATATTTTCATTCATTTATTCATGTGAGATGCATAAATTATTTCAGTTAATTTTGATTCTCATACTGGAATTTCTCCTCTTTTTTACTACCTGAGGGATCATCACTCGCCTTATTCGACGTTCCCTCATTTTCTTTTACTTTTGATTGTTGTTCATTTATTTTTTTCAATATTAAAAGGTTTTCATATATTTTTTTTCAAACTATCTGTTTAGATTTCATCCTTGAGTATATCTATTTATTTATTTTAATAAGTTCTTTTTTTTCCGCTGGAACAATTTTTTCCCTTGAATTCTGGAGCCAAATTAGGTTAGGTGATGATCCCGATCATCACGATTTATAGTGACCCTGACGTTTTTACCCTGTACTTATTTTCTACTTAAATAATTTTACGCTCTTGGCATTAGACTGGTTTTCGTAGCTGGCCAGCGGTCAAGCGATGTTTTTTTTAATGTTAGGCAGTCAACATATTTTTTCTTGATTTTCCTATTCTGACACAACAACCACAAGCGCACGCATATACCACACACACTCCGTCCTCCCGCCAAGTTGCATTGATTGACGTTTTGGTGTCTTAACGCCACGTTCAGCAATATTTCAGCTATATCGTGGCGACCAGCTTTAGGGGTGGAGGAGGCCGGAGTACCCGGAAAGAACCACCGACCATGGGCAAGCAACTGGTAAGCTTTATCACTTGCGGCTGCGAGTCGTGTGCACCCTTTTTCATCATTTACAAAGCCGGGCGTGAACCCACGACGTATTGTTAATAAGCTTGTATGAGTTGTTAGATCCAACGACCTAACTCATTGAGCCACCCGGGTCCCTACAACGACCTAACTCATTGAGCCACCCGGGTCCCTACAACGACCTAACTCATTGAGCCACCCGGGTCCCGTCAAAGTTGTAATTTAGTAGTTTGTATGATTTATTTCTTGGATGAACTGAGCATTTGCAAAGTCTTGACATGCTCTCATGTTAGCATACTTTTATCCTTAATAACATTACTTTTTATTCTGCGGCCATTTACAGCTTGCAAGCTGCTTAGTGTGACTCTCACTTATTGTTGGAGGCCACATTGTAATCTATTTTTGCTTTTATAATTTGATAGTTGGACTTCTGTATTGTGGTCTCATTGACATTTATGCAACATTTTTTAGTTTTTATTAAGTGAAAAATTGATGATATAATTCAAACATTTATTCCTGCTGATTCAAAGAAAATTAATGTACATTTTGTGTTCAAAGCAACACATAGAAACAGTACAGTTCCTTAAAATATTAAAGACAACATGAACAAAGTCATATTTTCTGATATCACCCTCCAGAATTCCCAATTATTTAAATGAAGATACATGCATATGAAAAATGTCACCTATATACATGTACAAGTATAAGCTATATCTATTGTTGACCATATAAACATACTTCAAACATGCTGATGCACCTTTCTTGTTCATTCACTCTCATCTGTTCCATTACCTGTCAATTCCTGATCACTCTCACTTTCCTCCATATCCACCTCTTCCATTCTCTCATTTTCACCTTTAACATTACAATGGTTTTCAAATAACTTCCACTATCTTTTTTCAACAATAGCCTCAATAGGGAACACGTTATCTAGGATTATACATTTTGCTTCAAATGTACAGAAGTTTGTTTCTAATAAGACAAAAAGTCCCTTTGCACGTTTTAGACCTACGGTCTGTACACAACTTACGTCAATCTCATTAGTAGGCTGATTAATGTTTTTTCTTTAAAAATCATTCATGTTTTTCGCATTTTTTAAATCGAGATATTCAACAGAAACTAG
>MJUT01014512.1:116506-133307 GCA_002080005.1 Gigantidas platifrons | reverse complement strand
TTACAAGTTGAATTATTGTACAAGTTAGATACCGTACATTTCAAACAAAAGAACTGAGCATTATAGAATATGGAAAGCTTCTTTTTCCGCACTCATACACAGGTAAAGGCCTCGACGCCATCGGCGTCTCGGCCTTCACCTGTGTACTCGTGCGGAAAAAGAAGCCTCCCAGATCCAATAAAGGACAGTTCTTTTGTTTGAAATGTACGGTATCCTATACTTGTAAGATAATAGCTGCTTAATTATTATAATCAGATAAATATATCTAATTGATGACTTGGTTTGGTTTATGGTGTTTGATGCCACTTTCAACAATATTTCAGTTATATCATAGCAGTCAGTTTTATTGGTGGAGAAAACCTGAGAACTGGGAGCAAACCACCTACCTGTCGCAAGTCACTGACAAACTTTATCACATAACATCGACTTTAGCAGTGGTCTCGTGGCTCACGCCAGTGAAAATTTATTTGGACCAGTGACTTTTGCCAAATTTGTTCAATAGAATCTATATAAATATTCTAATTTTGAAGCTTTCGGGCCAGTAAATTAGAAAGTATAATTTCGAAGACTGACATAAAGTTGTATTGAATGATATTCGAGTTCCCTACATCAGTGGTGATAGGCACTGATTGCATAGATAGTTATAAATCCAATTACCATGACGGCCTAGTTAATTATTATAAGTCATAATAGGATAAATATAACTAGTTCAGTAGTTGATAAAATTATAATTTCATTCTGACTGTAATTTCTTTCATATGTACATACTGAACAAGATATAATACACCTGTACAGTACAGTGTACATACCTATATCTTGAGAAGAGCTGATTTCTATACAGGTATCATTCTGGAAAGAAAACAAAACAATTCATAGAAAAACATCTGAGATGCATAAGCTGATCATGAGCTCCTTTTAAATTACTCCATGGGAAAAAAATATAAAAATAGGGATATGACCGTTATGAAATATCTGTCACAAATGATCACGGATATATTCCACTTGTTGTAAACACTTCCCCGTCCTTTCCTTATTCATGACGAGTTTGTAACTAGAATAACATGACAGGTTCCACTAGTGGAGCAGGAACTGCTTACCCTTCCAGTTTTTAGTGGGTTCGCGTTACTCGATCTTTAGTTAGTTTAATGTGTATGTTTTGTAGATCGTTGTTTTTCCTTTTGTACTTTTTCTTTTGGCCATAGTGTTGTCTGTTCTTCGATATACGGATTCTGATTACCCCTTTGCTGCCTTCAAACTGTTCTTATTCAAATATTTTGAAATAAAATTGTACCATGTCACAGCTACTGTTCTTCTGGTAAAATAAAATGTATGATTGCTATAGTACCTTTAAAAAAATAATAGGTCTAAGGACCTTCAATGATATATATCTAAGTTGAAATTCAAATATTTTGAAATCTAATTGTTCCGTGTCACATCTATTGTTCTTCTGGTTGCAGAAATGCATAGTTGCATGCTACGAAACATGCTAATAAAGCTCGCCACTTGCTTGCTTTCCTACCTGTTTCTAAAGCTAATACAAATAAATTATATTTTTTACGACAATGTACGTATATTGCATATAAAATAAACAAATCATAATAGTAATTACCTTACTTGAATGTTCATTACTGCTACTAGAAATATAATACACCTGTTCAGGTTCAAAGGTTATATCTTGAGATTTATCAGGTACAGATCCCTTATAGTTCATAGGTTCAGGATCAACATTTCTTAGGGGGTCTGTTTTGGCCATGTCAACACTTGATGTAGTAGATTCAGGACAAGCAGTGTCTTGTGCAATACATTTTCTATTTTTTACTCTTTGTTTTTTCCATGAAGTATTTATGTCTACTTCAGTGTGCTCATCACTGTAAAGGTCTGTACTTTTGGCTGGTATATCTGTTGATTTGGTTCTTGAATATTTATTTCTAAGTCGTAAAGATGACCTTTGAAATTTGGCTGGTCTTTTACATGAACTTTGAACCTCCCCTGATGATGAACTTGATGCACTTGCTCTCAAATTCAATGTAGGCAGATATAAATCTTTATCAGTCGTTTGAAAACAATTTTTAGATTTAAAAGAAGTACCGATATCTAATAATTTATCACTTTGTACACATGCAGATGTCTTAGTTGCCATGGTTTTCTTTGCAGGAGTTGTCTGGTTATTTTCATTATTTTTGTTTTCATCGATTTGAATACTACCAATATTTCTTGTGTTTTTAAACAAACATAAATCTTTGTATGTTTCATGACTATCCCAACACAAAGGATCAACATTACCTATTTTTGTATCTGTCAAACGTTTACGAATTCTCGGACTGTCAAATTTCTCTGAATCTGTCAAACGTTTACGAGTTCTCTGACTGTCAAATTTTTCTGAATCTGACAAATGTTTACGAGTTCGTCGACTGTCAAATTTTTCGGAATCCGACAAAAGTTTACGAGTTCTCTGACTGTCAATTTTCTCTGAATCTAACAAATGTTTATCAGTTCTCTGACTCTCAAAATTTTCGGAATCCAACAAATGTTTACCAGTTCTCCGACTATCACATTTTTCATTAGATAAACATAAATTTGATTTCTCTGCTATAATGTTTGTTTTACCAGTGCTTTTGTTTTTATCACTTTCTGAACTTGAGGAAATTAAAGACTTGCTTCCATCATGTTCCTTACATTTGCTACACCTAAAAATAAAATTCATACATGAATGAAATTCACGATTCTCATCGCAAATAGCCTGTTACATTTATTAGATCATGTGAAGGTGCAGTTATGCGATACCATTTTCCATCCGATTTTGCATCATACTTTTCCTTTCGATCAAAATTGTTTTGTGTGAGCACAAAAGTTGAATGCCGAAATGTGGCTTTCAATATCAGTTGGTCTTTCACTTCCATTTGACAGTCTGATGAGAATCGTATTGTGAGAACGGTAAAAAAAAACCAAAATTTTATCAAATATAAATAAAAAGTCTGAATGTGTGAATACTTTGCCATTCTACTTACCTGTGCAGAGGATGCAGAACCATTTGGAAAATGGATGAAAAATCATATTGAGTGACTGCACCTTTATAAAACTATGACTAAATCTCTCACAATGTCAGATGTGTAATAGTTCAGTTATGTACTAATTAAAATCAGGCAATATATGTTAATTAAAGGATAGCTTACTTTCAATGTGAGGGCTGTCGCGGTCGTGATCGTATGGAAGTTGGATTTTAACCACCTATGCAATCAGTGCCTATCATCACTAATGTTGTGAGTGTGAATCTCGCTAAGGCAAGGCGTACTCGATACAACATTATGTGATAAAGTTTGTCAGTAACTCTGATTTCCTCCACCAATAAAACTCGCCGTCACGATATAACAGAAATATTGTTGAAAGTGGCACTAAACACCATAACCGTAACTGTAACCCTTTTAATGTGCACCTCGTTATGGTGACAAGATCAAGTAAGTTTAAATGTTGTTAATATATCTATAACTTCATCATGTCTAACTCTAGTCATATATTTCATTATTTGACTTTAACTGTCTGTATAGCAAATACCTAACAAGATATTTTTTCAGGGTAATTACGGTAGTAAAATTTGGATGAAAGACAACGTCTTGAAAACATGTAATAGAATTCATACAAAATTCTTGTCCTTTTAAATATTTTTTAGATAAAGTACCTTCCTATGTGCACTTTTTCCTAAAAGATAATTTGACCGTTTCTTAATTTCAAGTGAAAAGAATCATCTTCATCAAATGCTCGCTATGAATGTGAGAAAGGACAATTCCACACAAGAATTCACATTTTCAAGTCAGAAACAGAGTTTGACAAGTTTCTGATTAGAGAAAATGTGAACCCGAGGATGGAACTGTCCCGAAGGACTATCTCAGACAAGCTTCGTTAAATTTGATCCAGGAGTTTCAGTGGAGAAGATTATAATATGACAAGCTAATGATGATCACAGACAGACAGACAGACGATGGATGTGAAACATATGCTAAAAGATATCAAAGCTCACATGAGCTTTGCCGAGGTAACTAATAAAACGATGATTATGGGTGTTTAACGACACTTTCAACAAATTTTCCGCTATAATGTGGCAGTCGGCGGTATTGGTTGAGGAAACAGGTGTACCAAGAAAAAACAACATACATGCAGTAAGTTACAAAATGAATGAAAGTGGGGGAAATGATTTGAAAAATATTTTTATTTTTGTGAATGATTCACCTCTCAGACGAGGTATACAACCCAACATAATCTAGAGGCTGTACCCTTTTACATTCTGTGACAGTCCCCAACATTTCCAACAACTGCATCAGATCAGCTTCAGTTAGTCGAGATTTTCCCAACACAATGTCAAGTAAAATCTCAAAAGTTGCCAATGGAGAATCTTCATGCAATTCATAACACTGGTCTTCAGTGCAGTTCATCAACTGTAAACAAATAAAAGGTAAATAACAAAATAGATTTAAATGAATGGAAGAAAGTGTTCATAGGACATGGATAGCCCCACCTCCAACTAAAATTATTGAATGGAAACCTACAAAATTTGCATTTTTCATTATATCAAGGAGCATAACACCAGAGTAGAAAAAGTGGTAAAGTCCAATAATGAACTTTTATGGTGCTGGACATTGTGCATAAATTTCATGATTTGCTTATGGAGTACTTAAGTTATTTAGCGGAAACCAAATTTAGGATGTACAGTCAGACTTGGGTAAAATTAGACTTAACTTAAAACTGCTGACGCCTAGAGGCAGAATAATAATAAGTGTGTGTATGAGTGATTGTTGCATAAAGAAAAGTCGGCAATAATCCAGTCAGAATTTGATTAAAATTATAGGTCAAATATGCTATGTTTTATTTACAACTGACACAGCACAATTTTATCTTACGTCATGTGCATCCAGGTGAACTGTAGATAGGCCAGCGGCGATATCTAAAAAATCGCTTATTTAAAGAGTTAAATCAACCCATCGACTACACACCTAAATATACTTTCAAATGCTAGATTATGCTTTTAACTAATAAATTTAACATGCAGTAAGAAAATCATATGGTCACGTTATCACGAAAACTACATTTTTCTAGGATTAATGCGTTTTTATTTCATCAGTTTTGCTCCTTTGAAACCAGCAGATGTGGTAAATATGTTAACGGCCACTTTTAAAATTATGTCAGAAGAAATACTTTCATTAAATTGATCTCAAACTTTTTTAAAAACAAAAGTGTAAACATAATTTACATAAAACATTATCATTATAGCACCAATTTCTACTACTTTAAGAGGTTTGGATCGTTTTTAAATGCACATCAACATATCGAAAGTAGAAAATGATTCCGGATATTGTGGCCGTGACTTTTTAAAGTTATAATCCTCAGTCCGATCAAATCTTATTGCATCGAGACCAAAGCATATTTTCTTAATAATTACTTATATTCTTGTGTTATCTGTGTTTAATTGTTGTCACCCTTCATTGTTAACATTTGCTGTTGTTAATTGTAATGTTTTAGTTACAAAGGGTGGTTTGAAATTTTGTTTGTAGAGAATTTAATTAGTGTTTACAAGTTGTTAGAAAATCATTTGTCGGAACTGTTGTGAGTGTTTTCCGGAAAATGGCACAGTTTGGTCGCCCACTTAAACTTCTTCCATCTAGTGCTAAGAGGAGTAAACCTTCAATAGATTGGAACCAATGTATCATTTGTCAATGTAAAAGACTTGAACAATTATACGTTTTTACCGATAGGGGCAAAGAAACTTTTATTAAAGCTGCAGAAGTACGTCAAAATGAGGTATACAGACGATTAATAGAAGATGTGTCTTCAATTACTCATGTTGTATCTGAAAGCTATGTGGTGAAATATCATAGGTCTTGTTGCAAATCATATACCAGTAAACACAATATTACGTGTTTTGCACACAAAAAGACAACAAAAGTGCCGGATAGTAAATCAAGTAGTACAGTTGTATGTTCAAATGATATTACTACCAGATCTGATTGGACTTATTGTGTATTCTCTGTAAAAAGAACAGTTATAAAAAAGACTCCACAAAATTGAATCACATGTCGCTTATTAGATTTCTCGGCGATTACATTGTCAAACATAACTAATCAGAACAGTTCTCTCCAAGAAGGGCAATCACTTTACCTGGCTGGTTTATTTTTTAATCCTGAAACAGTTAAAATGTTGAATCAGAATGGTATGTTAGATTGCAGTTGTTTGGCAAGCACACTAGAGGCTCCCAGGAGCCTGTATAGCTCACCTGGGCATAATAACATGTCAATAAAACTTGATAAAAAATAACAAATGTAGCCCTCGTCATTGCAGACCCTGTCTCCAAAATAATTTGGGCAGGGGTTCCCCCTCTAATGTATGTCAGCTGCTCATGCTCTAACTGGGTGTGACACCACTTCTTCGTTCTTTGGTATCGGGAAGAAGTCTATGTTGAAAGCTCTGAAAGAGACACCCAATCAATTTAGTGATTTGTCTCGAATAGAATGCTCTGAGATAGATGATTCAGTCAATCTAAGCCGAAAACTAATATTAAGGCTGTATGATCCGAAGGGAAAGTCGAAACGATGCCATATCGATCTGAACAAATTACGGGTAAAATTGGCAACTGTCAAAGACAAAGATTCTACTTTGGTGAGACTTCCTCCGAGAGAAGATACATTTAAACAGCATGTTCTTATATCTATGTACCAAACAAAGATATTGTTAAATGCACATATTCCAAAGCCAGCAATTGGGTCACCTCTTGAGCATGGTTGGAAAGATGGAAAGTTTGGTCTTGAACCAATATTGTTTGAAAGTCAAATGTCATCTGACTTTTTGCAGGACCTCGTATGCACATGCAAAGGAAAATCCGTTTGTAGTAAAGGTTGTGTTTGTTTTGAACAGAATTTGTCCTGCACAGAACTTCGTCCTTGCCAAGCATTAGACCTCTGTCACAATGTGATTACACACAAGACAGATATCAAAGATGACGATGCGTAAGCACGCAAGAGTTCATTTTTTTAACCAAATCATAAAAACAACTGTATTTATTTGATTCCCTGAATATCTCCATATGCGACTGAACAGATCAAATGCATTATCCAAACACCCAATCTGATAATAATTGGGTTTCGGATTACGATGGTGAATGAAACATGTATATTTTGTGGTTTTAAATGTTCAAAATGTCTAAAAGGGTGTTTTTATTTATGAATCACTTTAATAAAAAAAAAGTACAATCTTCATAGCTATTTAGGGACTGACAAAATACAGACTTACAAAAATACCTGTGTTGGGCGAATCGGGTATGCTTTGATTTACTTCTGTTGTATCGAACAGTATATATACAAAATATAATGAAACGTAAATAAACGTCATTATTATTGGGTCAAGGTCATTGTTTTATGGAAGCAAATATGAGTCACTTACATTGAAAAATCCAATTCCCATCCAAAAACGGTCATTTCGACGTCAATTTTGGTTCAATAATCTAATTTAATATGTGATCCATCAAATAAAAACCATCAAACTTGTCAAATTGAATTTCATTTTTAAGGAAAACGCACTTTTCGAACGAATGTCAAAAGCGAAAAACACATTTTTCTTGACCTTTGACCTTAATTATGCCAAAACGTGACCACTTCCGACTTTTACGGCATCATTATTCTGAAAGTCCTGTCATTCCTCTTTCCAATGACATATGATCTAGGTGTGTAGCCCATGGGTTCATTACATTTTATTTTTTGATTTTCTACCGCTGGTCTAAGATTAACTTATGAAAATTTCACTTGCAAAATTTTTGACAACGGCTTTTGGTTAAAGGAAAAGCCCACACAGAACTTTCCCAGTCCACCTTGAGAAAAGGTTACCGTTAGATTGAGATGCATCTGGTTTTAATGGGTTGCATTGTTAACATGTGATTTTAATTTGATTGGTTCGATAATCAAACATCTTCACTATTTATATCATAACGGCAATTATTTCTCTGATTGCTATCTAACATATTGACAGCCTAGTGGAGGTTAAAAATAAAATACAAGAAAGGAAAACATTCTAAACACATACCTAACCAAATAACATTGATTGAATGATTTTATGGTGCTTAATGCCATTTTCAACATTATTACAGTTATATCGTGGTGGTCAGTTTTATTGGTGGAGGAAACCAGAGTACCCAGAGAAAACCACAAACCTGCTGCAAGTCACTGACAAACTTTATCACATAATGTTGTATCGAATTATACATAAACATGTTTGGTTGTATGATACACATACCTTCTTCAAAATTGTGTCTCAAGATAAAAAAAAGTGTGTATTCTACACATCCAAAGACGGTAAATGTAGATTCTGAATAATAACACACACAAAAAAAAAACCCAACCTTTTCTAACATCGTCAAGGGTAGATGTTCTTGTATTTTAGACAGGAATTTATTTGTAAGTCTTGTGAGGGAAGAATGAAATTGTGGACCGTATTCTTCCTGGTAATCATCTCTTAGGTAATCTACACGTAGACTGTTGCTGGCTGCTAGCGATAAATAAAACTTTCTGAAATTACTATGTACTGAAGACAGTCTCTGCAACTCTTTTTTATCCTGAAACAGAAAACACTTGTACAACTTGCTGAGAACATTACTCCTTCGTTTAGATAGAACTGGTGTACCAAAGTGTACGGAACAATTGGGTTTTTTTACTTGAGAAATTAGCATTTATCCTCGATGATCGTAAGTTCGTTACCCTAAGCTGTTTAGCAAGGAAAAGTTTTGCATACTCATACCAGAAATTATTTTGACTGTTTGTTAACATTCTCTAGATATTTGCAAATATTTTTATACACTTAATTTTTAAATAACTCGGAAAAGAATAGGACCAGCATCTATATCCGTAACGTGACCCATTTCAGAAATGAAAGCGGCCATGCTTGTAAGTTCGTAACCCTGATGTACCACTTTATTATGCACACATGCGCAAACAATCTGAAACTAGAACTGTCCGCATAGTGGGACTAATACCCCCCACTTCACTCTGACTGTGTCTAAGATTATTGAAAACTAAGTCTACACGGAAAATATAATATTTGTCAAATTATAATGTTTAATCACATTCAACAAAAATAAAAACTTCGTAGCATAAAAACTGTAAGAGGAGTTGCACGGACAAACCATGTACCCTTTCAGCCAAATTCACATATAAAAAAAAATAACTAATCTATATTTTTTGGTAAAATTCATGAAAACCAAAATCCTTACAACATGCACATCTTTGATATGAGTACAAATGTTCTGCAATGTAAAAACTTCCTAACTTACAAACTGTAGGAGGAGTTGCACAGACAAACCATGTACCCTTTTTGCCATATTCACACAAAAAAAGCTAAGTTCAACAATCTATATTTTTAGTAAAATCCACAAAAATCAAAATCCTTACCACATGCACATCTTTGATATATGTACAAACAATCTACAATATAAAAACTTCCTAGCGTAAAAACATTAGGAGGAGTTGCACGGACAAACCATGTACCCTTTTTGCCAAATTCACCAAAAAATGACTAAGTTCAACAATCTATATTTTTGGTAAAAAGGTACAAAAATCAAAATCCTTACCACATGCACATCTTTGATATATGTACAAATGATCTGCAAAATAAAAACTTCCTAGCGTAAAAACTTTAGGAGGAGTTGCACGGACAAACCATGTATCCTTTCTGCCAAATTCAACAAAAAATGACTAAGTTCAACAATCTATATTTTTGCTAAAAATGCACAAAAATCAAAATTCTTACCACATGCACATCTTTGATATATGTACAAATGATCTGCAAAATAAAAACTTCCTAGCAGAAAAACTGTAGGAGGAGTTGCGCGGACAAACCATGTACCCTCTATGCGGACAGACAGACAGACAGGGTGAAACCTATATACCCCCCGAAACTTTGTTTGCAGGGGGTATAATTACCAGGCTTATCACAAAGAACAATGTCCAAATACATAATTTTATTATGGCAATATTAATATATACAACTTAGATTCTTTCATTCAACATAATTATTTTATAAATAATGATTAATATTATGGGAATGCAATTACAATGTACTAAGTAATAAGACAAATAATTTTAAATATGTTCAATGATTTCAATATATATTCATGCATTTATTAAATGCAAATATTCTCAATTACTACTTATATATAGCACAAATATCAAATGTAAACATTTGAAAGCCACTCTTTAATAGAAAAACAAAATATATACAAGTAACAAATTTATATGAAAAAAGAAAAAAACATTTAATTAAGAAAAACAACATTGCTGTAAGAGTAAGTGGTGGGTGAAAATTTCGTCAAACTAATTTCAAATATGCCGCGAAAACGAATGCAATGAAATATATAGGCGTCTAGTTACTTTAAAAGCAACAATTACCCAATGAAATGAATAAACATTCGGAACATCTCGTACTTCCGTTAAAAGATAAATATTAGTGATGTGAACCACATGGTAATTATCAATTTTTACAAAACAAAAATTACACCAATAGATGAGGCCACGCATATTGTATTTTTATTTTCGGCAATTGCGTATTACAGTACAATGAAAATAACAAGGATTATAATATTAAGAAAGAAATCAACATAGAAATTTTGATATAATGGCCTTAAATATATTTTTTATAATTTTTACTTGTTATTTTTTTTTTTTCACAATTAATATCTTTAATGAAATCTTTACATTTGTTAATGGTTTCATTGAAAAATCACTCATGAAAATAACGTTTTATAGCTAAGAAACATATCAACAAAAAAAAAGTAATTCCTTTGGCCTTACAAAGAAAAATGTCGCCATGTGACCCTCAAGCAGATGGTAACTCATCATTTGGAATGTCAACAGACCGACTGAAGGGATTTCCCAAGGAATTCTTCGAACATCTAGTTAAGAAAGAAAAAGTAATAATGAAATCAGCCATTTTTCAACAAAAAAAAAAAAAAAAAAAAAGCTGCAATAACTTACCTGTTTCTGTTCAATTTTCATCCAAAAGTGGCATATGCTTTGGGAAATGTCAGCATTACTTGCACGTTGCAGAAGGTAAATATTTATTCATGACGTCACGAGCTAAAGGGAAAACACCGAATGTCACGAACTTACAATCATAACGAACTTAGAATCATCGACGATAATGGAAGATAGTGGTTTCACCAGAGAGATAACTGGTACCTGAACAAGAAACATGAATACATTATAGAATGCTTACACCAGTACATTTTTCCTTTACTTATGCAATAGATTTTAGGGGAGTTAGGGTTATGGTGTTTAATGCCACTTTCAACAATATATCAGTTATATCGTGGTAGTCAGTTTAATTGGAGGAAGAAACCGGCGTACCTGGAGAAAACCACTGACCTGTCGCAAGTCACTGACAAACTTTATCACATAATGTTGTATCTAGTACACCTCGCCTGAGTGGGATTCACACTTGATGGAATAAGATTGATAAGAATTATAACTTACAACATGTGTATAATCTCTCCCTAATCTAGGGAAAAACTCATTTAATTGTTGTAAAACCCCTTCTTTATTTTCTTCTAACATCTTCAGTAATATCTGAAAATAAAGTTTTTAAACATATAGCCTCTCTCTTGATGTCAGCTAAATGATATACATGTATTAACGATATCTCTTAAGTGTCCATTATATAAAGAATACTCCAATAGGCTCTTACTCAAGGCTATATATAGTGTCAGCTAAATAAAATATAGGTTCTTTCCTAGTTCTAAACATGATCAATAAAAAGAAAGATTATTTCTTAGTGTCAGCTAAATATGATAAATAAAAGAAAGATTCTTTCTTAGTGTCTGATAAACATGATAAATAAAAGAAAGATTCTTTCTTAGAGTCTGTTAAACATGATAAATAAAAGAAAGATTCTTCTTGGTGTCTGCTAAATAATATATAGATTTTTTCTTTAAGTTAGAAAAAAATATCACACCGATCAACCGCTTTGTATCATTTTGAGCAAAATCAGCATGATACGGTCAAAATAGATATCAACAGAGAAAGTCCCATCAACTCCAGGGTAACATTTTCTTAATTTCTATATAGATTGAAAATTTTATACATACAACATTCATTACCTTATATTTCCTTTACATGAATAAATTTGATAAATGAAATGACAGTATGTGTAAAAACTAAATATTTCCGACATTTCTACGCAAATATTACCCCTTTGCACATTATTTTCGGGACATCGATTGATATCATGTAATAGGTGTAATACCACTAAAGAATTCTCCATAGCCTTCTATGTTAAATAAAAAAAAATTGAGCTTTCATACAGGATTCATCTTAAGTTTAATCTAAGTGACACTCATATCTCATGGAAGGGGTACCTAATTGGAAGCTTAACTCCGAAAATCAACATACATTTAATTGCATATAAGAAAAAACAGACAGTCTGAAGATGTCTACCGTCAAAAATCCTACTTTCACTTTCGATTTAACACAAATTCAGGTGGTTTCTTTCCAATGCAATCAATTTTTTATTTGAAACCACAAGGACATCATATATGGGCTTAAAATTATCCTAAAATATGTAGGTTTCTGCTGACATTCAGTATTTTGCAGTATCTAATAGGGTTTATTTTTTATCCAACAATGTAGGAATCCATTTTGTGTTTACGTACTACTTTCCCATACATCCTTTTCGACTGGTACCCATGTTTAGTGGTATTACACCTAAGAGATTATTGATATAGCTTCCTTCTAATACCAATATAACGGTATAATTGTATTTCATTAAGGAATTGGAAACAACCAACGTAAGGCGGTCAGAGAAAAATTGATACAATTAAAATCCGTGAAATGATCTGATCAAAATTTGAAATTTGTTTATATATGATACGATCAGAATCTGAGAAAAGAATCACTTAAAGTTGAATTTTTCAAAAGCAAATTGAATTTATGACTTTCAATTGGCTTTTTCGAAATAAGCAAGTTTCTATTCAACGAGATGTATTTTTGTTTGGTTCTGCCGACTGCTGAACGTCCGATCGATGAATTAGTTGCACTCTAAATGAGCATTCGGACTTCATTCTTTGTATTGCAAATAGTACTTAAATATCTACAGATGGTTTTATTTTTCTATTTCAGTGTTTTTATAATAACTATAAATGACTATCATCTTTTTTGCCTTCTAATTAAACAGCACACTGATGAGATGTTATATTATCGAAATGTTCGTATCAGCTGCATGCATAAACAAAAAGTAGTTGCTTTGATGGACACTTTCTTACTTTAAACTTGGATAACTCCTTGTAATATTGCATTGCAAGTCAAATAATAATGTTGAACCATGGAAACAGACAGATTCCAATGCTACTATTTCCCAAAAACTTTCACTTTATTTTCGGACATTATTGACCATCTATGTCGCAACCACAAGCATGAATTTATTAAATACTAGTACCATACTGTAATGCTCTTAAGGGGGTACACAACACATAAGGAAGATAACTCTTTAAAATAAGTTTGGCGTTTAATCCTAGTCTAATTGTAAAGAGATCTCAAGCTTCTTGGTGATCAAAATAAGTGTTGGTGAAACTGCTATATATCCATTGAAATTATTCCGGTCAATTGTGTGGTTCGATTTTTCTGAAATTTTTTATATTTTTGTCAGTTGATCAAAGTAAATATATTACCAAAATTTTAGGAAAATTAAACAAGCCAAATTTATTATAGTCAAAGTGTTACCCCCTTAAGAAAAAAAAAACTAGCTGTAAAACTAGATAAAAAGTATGCCAAACACTTCTTAATTATGGACAAAGTTGTTTGTTATAAATGGAGTGTGTCTGTAAGATACAAATGATGCCCCCGAATGACCATAAGAAATCATAAACAATTCAAAAGGGATGAGTTAGCCAACAAACTATGTCCCCCTTTATGCAGCCAGTGAGAAAAATGACCAAGTCCAACTAACTCATTTTGAGAATATTTTTATAAAAATCAAAATCCTGCGAATATGAACACCTCGATAATGTGTACAAACATCCACAAAATATTATAGATGTAGCTCTAAACCTGTAGGAGGGGAGAGTCAGACAGACCATGTATCTATATCCGGACGGATGAACGAACGGACAGGGGTAAATTATTATTATGCTCCCGATTTTTCGTCGCGGGTGGACAGAAGGCCCTGGAGTTGAGATCGAGGACCATGAGTTGGGAAGACAGGGCACGGGAATGCGGGGTCGCCACTCAAGAGTTAAATAAAGGGACGAGAGTGCGAAAAAATGAGAAAAATGGGAGTGGAAGGGACGAAAGATGGATTTGGGTCCACCTGGCCAGCTTCTCGAGATTGGATCCCTTTGGTTGTTTTTGCGATCTTATTCTAGTAAGTGTCTCCTTGACACACTTTCCGTTTCCACTAACTATTCCACTTGTGCTCTTTATGACATTTAGAAGGTCCATTGAATGCAAATCATTTATACAAATATTGTAAGCTACAGGCAAAACGAATCAGTACAAGAAAAGATTCAAAGTTTATCCCAATTTGTTAAAGAAGGGAAGGCCTTGTAAGATATTTTCGTTAATACAGCTTTATCTCGAACGACACAATTTCAAGGGATAAAATGTCCGAAAGTGAGCATATAAACCAATTTTATTGAAAAAATTTAGAACTCCTAATATCATTTTTATCGTGTCATCGAACAATTTTTTATTGTATCATAAGCAAAAAATCAATTGATTTTAATCGTATCAATTCTTCTCTGACCACCTTACGTTGGTTGCTTCCAATTCCTTAATGAAATACAAATCGACCGTTATATTGGTATTAGAAGGAAGCTATATCAATAATCTATTACATGATATCAATCGATGCCCCGAAAATAATGTGCAAAGGGGTAATATTTGTGTAGAAATGTCGGAAATATTTAGTTTTTACACATACTGTCATTTCATTTATCAAATTTATTCATGTAAAGGAAATATAAGGTAATGAATGTTGTATGTATAACATTTCCAATCTATATCGAACCGCTTGATGCTTAGTTTCACTCATGAAAGTAAAAGAAGAACGTAGAAATTAAAAAAATGTTACCCTGGTGTTGACGTGACTTTCTTTGTTGATATCTATTTTGATCTATCATGCTGATTTTGCTCAAAATGATACAAAACGGTTGATCGGTGTGAATATAGGCTTTTAGATTTTTCTACGCATAAACTTATAAAATTTTAAAATCATCATGTTGATTTGTTGGAATTTTATTTTCTTCCTTACATCAGATGAGGGAAACTGGTTTTTAAGAGTTTGGGGTTTTACAAGGTGGCATCTTAAGAGTTCCACCCCCTAAAAAAGTCAAATATGGGATTGTCTCCTTTGTAATGAAACACTGTTGAGATTTTGTACACACAAGGTTATAAAAATGTACACAAAGGAGAATTTTATATGTCTTTTTATAAATCTGATGTCAATATAAAGAATCGTTTTCACAATGCCCCCTCCTGGTAACCCTGTTTTTATCTTCATCACTGTACCCAAGGTACATTTAAATAACTATGAATACATCTCAGATGGCCCACTGCACTGTTGTCATCAAAAATAAAATCAGTTTTGTAGCACCACATGTGCAATGAAGTTAAAGGCATAATCATCACTGATGCATTGTTAATATACCTACTTTTAATTAAATATCATGTAGTTTACTTTATAGTTTTATCCATTCAGTAGGAAACCACCCTGGTCGACGTTGTGATCGTATGGTACATTGTAGTTGGATTTACAATTACCTGTATAATCACTGCCTATCACCACTGATGCTGCGAGTTCGAATTCCGCTCATGGCGAGGTGTACTCGATACAACGATATGTGATAAAGTTTGTCAGTGACTTGAAATCAAAGTGATGACGTACATGTACATGTATGTCGAAAACATTTTAAATTTATTGTCATGTCATGATCAGTGTTTATACATGTACAAAAATTGTTTATTTATCTAATAAAATGTTATCCATCTTCTAATTTTTAACACTACAAACACAACAATAACAATCAATGGAATACATCTCAGATGGCCCACTACACTGTTGTCATCAAAAATAAAATCAGTTTTGTAGCACCACATGTGCAATGAAGTTAAAGGCATAATCATCACTGATGCATTGTTATTATACCTACTCTTATATAATGTATTTTACTTTCAAGTATTATCCATTCAGTTGGAAGCAAGGGACCTCATCATCATCTCATTGAAAATTAACATGTTCTAGCCATGACATAGCTAAATAAATTGCTGCATTGACGTTAAACAAGAATCTCTCATTATAGTCTAGCGAGCGAGTGAGTGATTGTTGTTTAACTCCAAAGGAGCATCATGGCTAGGACAACTTACATTTCAATGAGATGATTGATGGTGATGTCTGCTTTTTACTAGATTAACCAGCTCAGCTGAATTTTTATAGTGCTAGCTCATTGAAACAACATTCCACAGGTGAAAGTTGGCTCCACTCGGACACTAACCGGTTTCTGAGCCAACCAGTTTTTGAACTTGCTTCTTGATACTGTGTACTTAGTCAAGAGAAGAAGCAAATGCCAGTTTTATAGTCTTTGGTTTAACACCACAATCTACTGCACTCGAGGCAAGCAGGCTAACCCAATGTGGTTAATCGTCTTTGGTTTAACACCACAATCTACTGCACTCGAGGCAAGCAGGCTAACCCAATGTGGTTAATCGTCTTTGGTTTAACACCACAATCTACTGCACTCGAGGCAAGCAGGCTAACCCAATGTGGTTAATCGTCTTTGGTTTAA
>MJUT01014512.1:100636-114033 GCA_002080005.1 Gigantidas platifrons | reverse complement strand
GCACTAGAGGTAAGCACACCCATTATTACACAGTTTGACATGACTGGGGCTTGAACCCACAATCTACAGCACTAGAGGTAAGCACACCCATTATTACACAGTTTGACATGACTGGGGCTTGAACCCACAATCTATCGCACTAGAGGTAAGCACACCCATTATTATACAGTTTGACATGACTGGGGCTTGAACCCACAATCTATCGCACTAGAGGTAAGCACACTCATTATTACAACACAGATTGGATACTGCACACTATATTTGACTCCATCATAAAGATATCAAAACTTACCACCATTTTATAGCCTGTTATTAGTCTGGAGTATATTCTAAATGGTATAAAGTCTTTACAAATCTCATACAAATACTCTAGATAACAAATAGCCTGATGGTAATTCTCAAATTCTTCTGATGATACTATACTGTGTAAAGCACTTGTTACTAAATATAACTTGGGAACTGCTAATTCCTCTATATTTGTTGATGTCTTTTTAGAAATTGCTGAAGAAAAAAAGCAAAATATGAATACTTGTCTAAAGTGAACCTCCTTGAGACCATAATATTATATACAGGTGTTTGGTTAATACAGGTAAAATTAATGAAGATTTCCTGCAATGGGGGGACTTTGCAAAAGTTTGATTTATACAAAATTTTGTTCTATTCAAGTTTCACTGTATACAGTTAGTGGGGACATCGTGGCCGTGATCGTATGGTAGTTGGAATTACAACTAGCTGTGCAATCAGTGCCTATCACCACTAAAGTTGTGAGTTCAAACCCTGTTCATGACGAGGAGTAATCAATACAACATTATGTGATAAAGTTTGTCAGTGACTTGCAACAGGTCTGTGGTTGTCTCCAGGTTCTCCGGTTTCCTCCACCAATAAAATTGTCTGTCATGTTATAACTGAAATATTGTTGAAAGTGGCATTAAACACCATAAACCAACAAACCAGTTAGTGACTGTATCTGCTAATGGGAAAATTAATTGACATGATAAATTTGTTTACAGATATTTTTAGACATTTCACTCATAATCTAATTTATATGATTTCCTTGATTACACTAAGTCTTGTCCTCAGCTGATGGTGAAGGTAGATGATTGATTGATTGTTGGTTGCTTAACACCCAGTAGCAAATATTTCATGCATATTCAAGTTCAACAATAATCACTTTTGACTGCCTCTAGAAAAGAATGGAGAGTTCAGTAGTGACAAAAAATGTGTCCTCTTTTCTAAAACTTACAAATAAGTCTTCAATGTGCAAGGTGTGTGACACTCTCCAAACAAAGTACCTACTTAGGCCGTGTTCAGGAATTTCTATCATCACCTATTATATAACAAATCCCTATCGTGAAGGCATTCTTTATCTGTTACCTTGGCAGTCCTCGAAATGAAAATTTTAATATACTGGTCCGACTCAAATTCTTGAAATCATTTTTATGTATATCTAAACTAGAGGCTCCCAGGAGCCTGTAATCGCTCACCTGGTTTTCAATTTTACATCTAAAGTTAATAGAAAATGGGGGGCGGGGCTGTCAGACACATTTTTTAAAGGGACCCACTCAGGGACCATCCCAGCCAGGTTTGGTTTAATTTGGTTCAGCGGTTTCAGAGAAGATTTAAATGTGATCTTTTATCAAAATATGCCCAATTTGAATAATCGGTATAAATCGGCTGAAAGAAAAATTTCACAGAAAATATGGAATATATGTTAAACTACCCCTTGCCATGTACATTTGTAGCTGCAGTTAAAATTTGAGCTCATTTTGACTTATACTAAAGCAGCAATGGACAATTGAAGAAATTTCTATTTTTAGTAACAGCAGCCATCTTGAATGGAGGGCGGGGCTGTCGGACACAATTTTGAAAGGGATCCACACAGGGACCATCCCTGCCAGGTTTGCTTTAATTAGATTCAGCGTTTTCATAGGAGAAGATTTTTTTTTTCTTTTTTAATTTGCATAATCGGTATAAATCGGCTGAAAGAAAAATTTCACAGAGAAACCTGGAATATATGTTGAACTACTCCTTGCTATGTACCTGCAGTTAAAATTTGAGCTCATTTTGACTTTGACTTATACTAAAGCAGCAATGGACAATTAAAATTTCATCCCCCTTTTTTCTATTTTTAGCTTGGTGGCCATCTTGGTTGAAAGTCAGGATCACCGCACACAATTTTGGAAGGGGGTCATCCAAGGACCATTCCACCAAAGTTTGGTTGCAATTGGCCCAGTGGTTTCTGAGGAGAAGATTAAAATGTGAAAGTTTACGACGTACGACGGACGCCAAATGATGGCCAGGTGAGCTAATAAAAACTGAAAAATTTACTGGTCTGAACACAGTTTTACTGGTTTTTGGTCGGTCTCCATCGTGAGGACTTCCTGGACAGCTGTGTGTTTGAGCCAACACGGCAACAGTAAAATTATTAAGCAGGTAAAAAATGGTGATAAATGCCCAAACCAAGCAGACAATATAAATACACATCAGGGGAGCATATTAGAGGAATACAAACTGCTTTGATTGATTGATTGGTGTTTAAAGCCAACCTTAACAGTATTTCAGGTAGCCATACATATATATGTACCTATTTATCCCTAATTAAATTAAATCATTGCAATCTATTGTAGTAAATTGTAAGGATTTAAATAGTAAAACCATTTTAAGACTTACCAGAAATGACATTGTGATATTTGAATTTACAGGCATACTCTAATGTCCAGCTTACGATGTTTGATTTTGTGGCCATCTGAAATTAAATAACCTGTATAAAAATCCTCCAATCAGAACACTGGATTTAGTGGCAAGAACACACACATAAAACATGTTACACCTCATCAGTTTTGTCTGTTTTTAATATTCCAGAATAGAAAAGTTTGGAGTGAGTGAGTGTTACTTAATGCCCAGTGAACAATTTATCAGCTACATGTATATCATGGTGAAAACCAGTAACATTTTGATTAAATGAGGATGATGTCTGCTTTGTACTGGAACAAATTACATTTAGAAGGAGTTTTAGTGCTAGCTCACTAAAACAACAGTCAGAGTCTACAGATAGACATGTAGCTCAACACGGATACATTATCCTGATTCCAAGTCAACTAGTCTTTGCTGTTACTCCTTAATGTTGCATGATTAGCAGAGAAGCAGCAAATACCAATTTTATTCTTTGGTTTGACTACAAAGGTTGACCTCATTATCTACAACACTTGAGGCGAGCACTCTAACCATCATACCACTGATGTGGTTTTAAAGTTGTAAAGGATGATAATATATATAAACATCCAATGGTCTCCAAGTTGCAGGACATCAATGTGTTGAGTTGGGAGGGGGATTTATGATATTTAACGTCACTTTCAACAATATTTCAGATATATGAAACTGAAAAGTGCCATATTGTAGACAATTGGTCTATTTAAAATTGATTTTGCGTAGACCTGTGTAATTTTAAGTAGACCGCAAAAAACGAGATGTCCCATACGGCAGGGGGTTTGGGGGCCGTGTAGCTCAACAGATGAAACATTACATAACTAATACACTTTTTCAATGTTGGAAACAGCTGTTTTCGCTGACCATAATTCTTAACATTATCATGGAAACAAAGATATTGTTGGTAATCTAAAATTATTTGAAGAATCAATCTACTTTATATTTTCAAGAATTTTATATGAAAACAACAGATTCAAAAATACATGTGTCAGTGTACTGGTTCTTGTTAAATAAATTTATGTTTAATCTTTTTAAATTCTACTCTTAAGGAAACCAGTATTATCATATGGACAAATGGAAGCGCATGGTTGAAATGATCACCCTCACAACTCATGTTCACACTGTCGTTTAATTTTAGAATAAAATAAGATTAAGTCAACATTTAATATGTACGATAGCGAGAAAACATAATTCAACCATTCAAATTTGACGTAGACATCTGGTCTTTTTCCTTTCAAATTATGGTAGACAAACCAAATTCTTAATAGACAATGTCTACCGGTCTACCGCTAATTTCGCACACTGGTTATATCATGACGATCAGTTCTATTAGTATTAGTGGAGGAAATTGTCGCAATTCACATAATGTTGTATCAAGTACACCTCGCCATGAGCGGAATTCGAACTGACAACATTAGTGGCAATACTGATAAGCACTGACTATATAATGATTAATCCAAATACCATACGATCACGACAGCCCACATTGTATTTGGAAAATGTCATGCTCCTTTTACAAGTATAATAAAAACAAGAATGTAGGTGGACTTTTACAAAGCAAAATGTTCAGACCGATGCATTAGTATATATCCTCTTTTTTAGTGGCAATCAATAAACCATATATCAACATACATTACATCACAGGCACTTGTTTCTTTGAAAAAATATATACCATATACCTAATATTGGCACTTGTTTCTGTGAAAAAATATATACCATATTAGGTATATGGTATATATTTTTTCAAAGAAACAAGTGCCTGTGCATTGCATGTATATTTCTAAAATTAACGAAGTAATTCTTCATAATTCATTTTTAAAATGATTTTATATTCATCAAAATGACATAAAAAATAGTGAACATGATGTACTGCCTACTTCATTACTGATGACAGTGATGTAGCATCATACTTATTTTTTATAGAATAGTCAGACTTTTTTTCTTGAATGACATGCCTCCCCCTAATCTCGACGAGATTAGCCTCCCCCCTAAAAAAATGCGTCTGTGGCGCTCAGAATCACTCTTCTCCTTGAAACTAGACACTACCTGATTAAATAAAACTTATTGAATATCCTAAATGTCGTTTAAATAATGAACGAGGGAGACTTGCTGTCAATGGCAAGTGCGCAAAGAAATCAGGTTGCAAATTTGAATGGAGGCGTGTGTAAATCCGAGACAAAATCGGACATGGTCATGGACATGTTGGACCGAAGTAAATTATATTATGTGATTCGATTCTTCTCAATGTGCACAAAATATAATATGGAATGGAAAATAATGTGAAAGAATATAATTGTTCATGGATTTGTCTGCATAATATTATAATGAAAGAAATGAAATATATGTTGATGTGATTTTTAAAACACGGAACTATTTTACCGCCTTTTCCCGATATGTGTCATAATTTACAATTTAAAACGTTATTTCGACTACGAATTGTTCTTTATCAATGAATGCTTGACGCTGTAAAAATGAAAACAAAGAAGCATAAAAAACATAAATCTGAGCGATATGACGGTATGTGCTTGTACAAATAAATTTAAATCCGGAGGATTATTTCATTGTATTGCATTTAAAGAAAGAATTTAGCAACAACATAGTATACAATGTAAAACTAAAATAAATATACATGTTTTATTGACACACATTGGCACAGCCTCACAGTCACAGGTTGCATGTACAACTTAATTAAATAATATGGATTAGGCACAGCCTACAGGCGAGCATCGCATCTACGCTTCTTCTTCTCTGTATAAGCTTCCTATAGGAGGAACACCCCTACTTATGCATGGTAAAATACACTAAGTCCTTACATAAAAACAATGTCCATAAAAATGGATTTAGCATTAAAATCTAAAAAAGAGAGAACTTATATACATCTATTTACATCGTTGCTCGACTGACCAACCACAATTTCATAGGTAGCACTCCGACCAACCTACACATAGACATGTGCATGTACAAATAGTAGCTTTGGGTTCTTTTATTTAAATTATTTTTGAATGACTTACCAGAGATTTTCAAAAATGCTTCAGGTTCAGTGAATGTTAATAATAATAGAGTAGACTGTCTAATGTAATCCGATGACATTGTTATCTTTTCTGAAGCACAGGAAGGATTACAAGAGAGAATGGACTTGCTACACACATTTGTACAAATTGGTGTTTAAGTGTAAACCTTTCAAAAACAAATGTTGTTATTTTTAACAAAGCAGGTAAATGTTTGAAACATCCTGTTTATTTTAATGGTACTTTAATCAGATCAGATTCCTTATATAAATATTTAGGATTCACCATTTCAAGCAGCGGAAAATTCAATCAATGTAAACTTGACCTGTATAAGAAATCTATGAAGGCATACTTTAAGTTACAAAATTGTTTGTCTTCAACAAATCCTAGTATAGACACCTTCTTACATCTTTATGATCATACCATTAAACCAATTCTAACTTATGGGAGTGAAATTTGGGGTATGTTTTCTGTTGATTTGTCCAGTTGTAGGAAAAAAGTGATTATTGTTTTGAACATTTTTTCTCAACCAGCCATACAGAGCAATCACATGTAAAAATTTTAAAATACATTCTTGGCGTAAATAGGAAAACTACCAATATTGCAGTTATGTCTGAGCTTGGACGTTATCCTATATATTTCTCTGTAATTTTAGCTATGTTAAAATATTGTCACAGATTAGAAGGTCAACAGGAAGGTTTACTATTTGATGCTTATATATGTAATAAAGAGTTACATTTTAGTAAAATCAATACATGGTATTCAAGTATATTATATATTATGGATGAATTGAAGATCAGGAGTTTAAATATCAAATTAGGTCAGTTGTGTAAACAAGTAAAAGATAATATGTGTAACAGTTTTCTTGATTTTTGGAATGGAGAAAGGGTAGATGCCATTGGTAGCAACAGAGGTAAATTAGATACATACTTTTACATAAAGACCCATTTTGGGAAAGAGAAATATTTAGAAATTAATAATTTTAAAATTCGACAGTCAATCTGTAAAATAAGAATCAGTGCTCATTCATTAAATATTGAAACTGGCAGATATAAGAACATTATAAGACCAGAGAGAAAATGCACAAATTGTTCTAAGGGAGATATTGAAGATGAGAAACATTTTATTGTAGACTGTCCCTTATATGAAAATATTAAGAATAAAATTTTTTGATAAAGTTATTGAATTGTGTCCAAATTTTAGATACATGGACACATCATCAAAATTTGTCTGGCTATTTACCAATGAAAATGAACAAGTTTAAAAAAAAATTAGGTAGCTTTATTGAAGAATGTTTTTTGCTGGGAGGACACAACTGATCGTATAGATATCATTACTTATTTGTAATGTGAATTATTATAGTTATTATACAAATGTACATGTTATATTAAATGTGAATTGATTTATGGTGGTATTTGATAGGCTCTGATCTGGCCGTGCAGTCACTGAACATAAATATGTTTTCCTGTTTTTTGTTTGTTTGTTTTTGTATCTACATGTATCTTTATATGTCTCCAATCATTCCAATCATTGTATTAAATTGTTTTCCCCTTGTGGGACCTTAATTGGCAATAAAAAATTCTTATTCTTATTCTTTATTATTTGTCTTTATTCTTTAGTTCGACTTACCCAGTTAATTCTATTGCAAAGGAGATTTTTTGGACCAAGATATATCGAGGACGACTTTTTTAAGGGCAGAGATATATCGGGGACAACTTTTTTTAGGGGCGAAACAAGAAGGTATAACGATTGTCCATTTTTTAAATAAATTAATCGTTCCATGTAAAGAAGCTGTACGGTTTCCTTTCTAATTTTTTGGGGGTTATTTTTAAACTGGATAGTTATTTTTGATTCAAATTAAAATCTATTTCCTGTACTGGGGGTCTTCACTCCAATTGTCCATTCTATGCCGAAACTTAGAATCCATTTCCAGTTGGTATTGATCATATACATTTGTATATATATTGATTCATCTCCTTACACACATGTTGCTGTTTAACTATCATCTTGCGATGCTTTCTAGTAATGTTATTAAAAGCAGATGAGAAACGTCTTTACCGAGCGATAGATATGCCAGTCATACCTCATAGGACTTTAGTTTAGACCCAAATACAATGTAATGTGTAATGTATGAACACTAAAGGCAGTAAAGGAACATTTGTTATAATTATTTTGGGTGCAGATCGATTCAGCCATACTACCAGTTCGGCCATAGTCATTTCGGCCACAGAATTAAAGTCGATTCGGCCATGGAATATTTAATATGGTATTTGACAAGTTCTAAGCTCAAAATTTAAGTTTTCCCTTTGCGTATTCACAACAAATTCAAATTTATCAACAAACTAATACAAACATACTTTAAAGCTAAATCCACGAGAATCTCTATGAAACATTGATGAGTAAAGTATAGAATACAATAAATAATTATCCTGCTTACTCTGTTGCTCTTAGAGCCACCATTTCATCACACTGTCGTACACACTGAAACGTCTCATCACAGGCACTAGACGTTGTCTTAATATCAATATAAGATGAGCAATGGGCAGAAAATAGTGTCCAATATATATAATGATAACAACAAGGTTATATTATTAATATATATATTGGACACTTTTCTGCCCATTGCTTATGTTATATTCATATTGATGCAACATCTAGTGTCTGTGGTCTCATCATCACATCGTCCATGTGACATTACCATACAGCTACATGTAGATATTTTAAGTTACGGTAAATATCGGTGCCAAAACCTTTTTCTCCAACCACAAAAACTACTAACAATACTACAAAACAATGATGCTATTAAGTATATATCTCATTATAAAAAGTATGGCCTAAACGACTATGGACAAACTGGTCTATGGACGAACTGGTTTATGGCCGAATTGTCTCGAAAGCATTATTTTTTGCTTCCAAAATTTCTGTTAATCGTGTAAAAACACATTGCTGTGTATAATAAAGCTCTCCATAATATTGTAAGATTTCTGTTTTCATTTTAAGGCAGAACTGAATATATATAAATCATTGTGATAGACATTTCACTTTTCTTAGTTTCGGTCTGTTTAAACTTTAATCGATTTACTAATTTTGATACAATGTCAATGTGGCGACTAATTAGACAAACCCAAGGGTTTTAACTGCATTGTACAGTTACAGAAGAAATAAATTTCTAATTGTTTTTTTTTTAGAAGGGTGTAAAATAATATCTTGTCTTTCATATGATATACAAATGTATATGTTTTTCTCTTTGAAGAATATGACAATGATTCCCAAAAATTAATGGTCAAAGTGACCAACTCCCTTTTTATGGGCGAACACGGTGTAGGCTAATTAGACCAAAAATTTTGTACAGATGTTGATATCAATTAGTTTTGCAAACACACCAAAATATAGTATAATATAGCAAAAATTGTTTCTGTATCAGAACTTTCATGATACCCTGAGGGCCGAGGTACACCCTTAGCTAAATTTTCGTTTTCTCACAGCAAATCCACATAAAAAGATTTTTTCAACTTGTAACTCTAAAAAGATATTTTTAATGTCTAATTTATCAAATTAAAAGCACATAAGCAAAACTTCAAACTCAATTTTTGAAATAATGCTGATGAGTCTAATTAGCAGATGCGTCTAATTAGCCTGCACGGCTGTATGCATTTGTATCTTTTGCCTTTTTTTTGGGGGATGATAGTAAGTAACACTCTAATTATATATACATGTAAATGTAAAAGAAATTTTGAAGATATATTTAATAGAAAAAAAAATGTATCCAAATCACCCAGATGATTGTACTACACATTTTATTCAGAAATTGCCTAAATAATAACAGTAACAAAATTCTTGCAATATTATGGAAGGTTTTATCATACATGGCACTACAGTTTTTTTTAGTTCAACTGACCCAAAGGGTCATGTGAGCTATTGCCATCACTTGGCGTCTGTCGTCGTATGTCATAAATTTTTCAAAAATCTTCTATTCTGAAACTACCAGACCAATTGGAACCAAACTATGTCTGAATCGTCACTAGGGTATCTAGTTTAAAAATTGTGTCCGGTGAAGCCGTGCACCAATCAACATGGCCGCTGTTACTAAAAATAGAACATATGGTAAAATTGTGCATTTTTGGTAAAAATTAAAAAACCGTTAATAATATCAGAAATCTGACATGGGGTAAAAATGATCAGTACGGCAAGATCTAACTACCCTGAAATTTTGAAGAAAATCTGATAACCCATCTTGGAGTTATTGCCCTTTTTTCATCAAATTTTGAAAATTTAAATACTTTTCGCTCTTTATTTCAAAAACTATAAGAGATAGATGATAAGTTGAAACTGCAAAAATGTTCAGCATGTCAAGATCTACCTACCCTGCAATTGTGAAGAAAATCTAATTACCCATCTTGGAGTTATTGCCCTTTTTTCATCAAATTTTCAAAATTTTAATACTTTTCGTTTTTTATTTCAAAAACTGTAAGAGATAAAGGATAAGTTGAAACTGCAAAAATGTGCAGCATATCAAGATCTACCTACCCTGCAATTTTGAAATAAATCCCAATACCCATTTTGGAGTTACATTGTGTATTGTCCTTTTTCATCAAATTTTCAAAATTTTAATACTTTTCGTTTTTTATTTAAAAAATTATAAGAGATAGATGATAAGTTTGAATTGCAAACATATTCAGCATGTCAAGATTTACCTACCCAGCAATTTTGAAGTAAATCCCATTACCCATTTTGGAGTTATTCCCTTTTTTTTTTTTCTCTCCAAATTTTCAAAATTTTAATATTTTTCGTCCTTTATTTCAAAAACTATAAGATATTAATGTTAAGTTTAAGCTGCAAACATGTTCAGCATGTCAAGATCTATCTACCCTACAATTTTGAAGTAAATCTGAGTTCCCATTTTGGAGTTACATGTATTGCCCTTTTTTCATCAAATTTTTAAATTTTAATACTTTTCGTCTTATATTTCAAAAACTAGAAGAGATCAAGTTTAAGTTTAAATTACAAATATGTGCAGCATGTCAAGATCTACCTACCCTGCAATTTTGAAGTAAATCCCATTACCCACTTTGGAGTTATTGCCCTTTTTTCATCAAATTTTCAAAATTTTAATACTTTTCATTTTTTATTTCAAAAACTATAAGAGATAGATGATAAGTTTGAATTGCAAACATGTTCAGCATGATAAGATCTACCAACCCTGCAATTTTGAAGTAAATCCCATTACCCATTTTGGAGTTATTCCCTTTTTTTTTTCTCTCTCCAAATTTTCAAAATTTTAATATTTTTCGTCCTTTATTTCAAAAACTATAAGATATTAATGTTAAGTTTAAGCTGCAAACATGTTCAGCATGTCAAGATCTATCTACCCTACAATTTTGAAGTAAATCTGAGTTCCCATTTTGGAGTTACAAAATGTACATGTAAAATGTATTGCCCTTTTTTCATCAAATTTTTAAATTTTAATACTTTTCGTCTTATATTTCAAAAACTAGAAGAAATCAAGTTTAAGTTTAAATTGCAAATATGTGCAACATGTCAAGATCTACCTACCCTGCAATTTTGAAGTAAATCCCATTACCCACTTTGGAGTTATTTCCCTTTTTTCATCAAATTTTCAAAATTTTAATACTTTTCATTTTTTATTTCAAAAACTATAAGAGATAGATGATAAGTTTGAATTGCAAACATGTTCAGCATGATAAAATCTACCAACCCTGCAATTTTGAAGTAAATCCCATTACCCATTTTGGAGTTATTCCCTTTTTTTTCTCAAAATTTTCAAAATTTTAATATTTTTCGTCCATTAAAGGGGGAACCCCTGCCCAAATTATTTTGGAGAGTGGGTCTGCAATGACGAGGGCTACATTTGTTATTTTTTATCAAGTTTTATTGACTGATGTTGTTATTATACCCAGGTGAGCTATACAGGCTCCTGGGAGCCTCTAGTTTTTGTTACTTGATTTAGAGAAATTTTGGAAGCAAAACTATTTACATATTCATTGCGGTGTCTATACAAATGTATTTCTGTATATACGAAAGTCTTATGACGCTATGACTAGCCTATTTATTAGTCGCTTCTCAGGTCGGACCTGCTCTTAATATTGCAATATTTACGAAAAATGTAGGGACTACATTGTACCTGTCCTAATATCATAATTTCTCTATCACAAGGTTTATTGGACTTGACTCAGATACCCATAGGTCAACACAAGCCACTTTTGTCATGCTGCTGGTGGTGCTGACGTGCACACACCTATTACTTTGCTGCCCGCAGCTAATATGTACAGTTGTGTACATTAAAAATGACTTTATAAAGACAAGTATATTGTGGTTGTTTCTGTTTTATTTTAATAAGACAAGTAATACAGAAATAATCACACTGTACTTGTCTTAATTAAATAAAAGAGAAAAAAATACCGAACTATGTATTTTTTGTTACATTTTGTATTACCATACAAAATGCATTATAAATGTTTTTACAGATGAAAGACCTGACAAGGAGCCACTCAGACTAGTTTTAAAAGTTGGTGAGTCTGTCAGTGCACATAGTCCTCATCATGAGAGTAAGAAACACAAACACAAGAAAAAGAAGAAGAAGAAGTCAAAAGATAGAGACCATCATCACAGAGAGGAGGTAAGTATGCAGTTAAACCTGTATTAAGAGGTCACCTTTGAGACTAAGAAAAGTTGACCTTTTAAAAGAGGTTTAATTCATATGAAATTTTCTATGGTGACAAGAAAAGGTGACCTTTTAATGCAGGTGACTGCTTAATAGAGGTGACTGCATGATCAGGTTTGACTGTACTATTTTTTTTTTTTTTTTTTTTTTTGGTTCAAAATCAACAAGGTTCTCATCACCTTATAACATTTTAAGCACAAGAAGTCTATCAAATTAATGGACAAGACAATTTATAGGTCTGTGACTACAAGTTTACTTGGAATTTTCATCAATAAAATTATAAGGGTCAGGGTACTACCATAGTCTGTCTGACTTACATAATGTATATACAAGGCCACTCAGATGCACTGAAATAGTAAAATACGACTAAGTTGTTCCTCTCAAGAGAGGCCACCTCTCTTATAAGACTGCTTTTTCATTGCAGAAGGGTGGCATTATAAAAGGGAGACTACTGTTTTGTATAAAAGGAATTCTTTGATCTTTGAAGAAATATTTTGTATTTACGTTATAGGAGAGACCACCAAAACGGCATCATGTGGAGGAGACAGAAGAAGAAAAGGAAGTTTCTCAAGCAGACGATGAAGATGAAAACTTGGCAACCAAGCCAACAGTAGACATTGTAGAGTCTGACGATACTGAACACGATGATGTAGAAGTACCACCTCCTCAAAGACCACAGGAACAGTCCATGATGCTAACACCATCAAAAGGAGATGATGAACATGGGGTGTTACGGATTTGTTTAAAATACCTACATAAGAAAATGCAATCGTATGTTTGAATTTTAAAATGAAGTGAAGATTGTATACAGTACAGTCCAAGACATAGTGTGATAAATCACTCTGATAGGAATATCACTCATCTTAGTGATACTGATACAGTACAGTCCAAGACATAGTATGATAAATCACTCTGATAGGCATATGACTCATCTGGCTGATATCCAAGACATAGTGTGCTAAATAACTCTGATAGGCATATGACTCATCTGGCTGATATCC
>MJUT01014512.1:77946-94282 GCA_002080005.1 Gigantidas platifrons | reverse complement strand
AGACATAGTGTGATAAATCTCTCTGATAGACATATGACTCATCTGGCTGATATCCTAGACATGGTATGATAAATCACTCTGATAGACATATCACTCATCTGGCTGATATCCTAGACATAGTGTGATAAATCTCTCTGATAGGCATATCACTCATCTTCCTGATATGAATATATCTTAGGTTCTGTTTAATGTTCAAAATTTCTGTTGTATTTAGAGTGTTGCTTGCTACCACCCAAAGGCATAATCTTTTGTTCAGTTTAATAAATGCTCAAAATTTCCTTTGTATTTGGAGTGTTATTTACTATCTATCACCGAAAAGTCATTAGAAAGTAAGCAGATTTATTAAACAGAGCAAAATATATTCCATTATCACTAAGAAGAGTGATTTATCATGTTATGTCTCTGCAAGTACCGGGGTACTTTACATTGTAATGCTTCTAAATGTTTCCCTCGAGTGCGTTTCGAGCCCCGATCGGGTCAAACCAAAGACTATGAAATTGGTATTTGTTGCATCTCCGCTAAGCATACAGCACTAAGCAGAAAGAGCAAAGACTGGTTGGCTCGGTATCAGGGTAATGTGTCCTTTGACTTTGTGGGGCGACATTTCTATCAGCGAACTGTTGATTCAGTGAGCTAGCACTATTAATATACAAATACAACTAAGCGTGTTGGTTTAGTACATAGCAGACCTCATCATCATCATATCATTGAAAATTAGCTTGTTCTCGCCATGATATAGCTGAAAAATGCAGAGTTGGTGTTAAACAACAATCATTCTTCACTTAATACAGCACACTGCATTGCAATCTCTTTACACCAAACCTTAATTGATCAGTAAACCAATTGGCATGATTAGTATATTAGTTCAATTCCAGAGTTTGAAAACTGAAAATTAAATTGTTTAATTGGAGCAATAGTGAAAGGAAACTGTCTAATTTAAGTAGAAATTAAAATTAGGCTGTATAATTTATTCAAAAATGATGTCATCAGGGTTCGCAAAATTGCATATGGGTTCGGTGGTCCTAGTGAAAAAAAAATGTCAGTCCTCATTCATTTTCTATTGCAAAATATCAACCTTGTGTCAGTCCTTAGCAAATTCTGCCCAAATTTTGTTGGTCATGTCTGACAGGACTGACACATTTTGTGAAGTCTGTGTCATGATTGCTGGTTGATTTAACAGTGTTTTATTGTAAATGTCAATTATTATAGGGTAGACAATATTCTGCTTGATCATTACCAGGTCCAAAATTGCCTCCCTTTCAGGCCTAATGTAATGTTAGTTAAAAATCAAAATGGTCACATAATAATTGCTAACACTTACACAAGTTTTGAATTACCCCAAATGTATCGGTGGTGTAATGGTTAGGGTGTTCCCCTTGAGTGTGATAGATAGTAGGGTGAAACCAAAAACTATAAAATTGTTATTTGCTGCAGTTTGTCATTTTAAGAGCTACATATTAAGGTTAGTTTTGATACAGTACCAGACAGATTCAAAGAGTTTGTCCTATTTTAATTGGGAGATGCACTAGATAGAGGTTATTGTCCAATAGGAGGCATTAGCCATTTTAGAACTTTGATCATATGCATTGTTGTAGGGTGTTTTGATCGTATGGTAGTTGGATATAGAACTACCTGTGCAATCAATGCCTATCACCGATAAAGTTGTGAGTTCGAACCCATTCATGGCAAGGTGTACTCCATGCAACATTATGTGATAAAGTTTGTCGGTGACTTGCGACAAGTCGGTGGTTTTCTCCAGGTATTCTGGTTTCATCCACCAATAAAACTGACCACCACAATATAACAAAAATATTGGTGAAAGTGGCATTATACATCATAAGCCAAACCAACTTATACATTGTTGCTTTTTCTTTTCCAGGAAAGATGTGAATGGATTTTTTGCTTATCCAGTTAATGACATGATTGCCCCTGGGTATTCCCTCATTATAGCCAATCCAATGGACTTTAGTACAATAATGACAAAGATTGACTGTGATCAATATAATAATGTTTTGGAATTTAAGGTATAGTATATACATGAGGCCAAAACAATATCTGTGTTTCCACTAACCCTTAAGTGCCTACCCTAAGGTTTTGATTCTCATAGTGCTGATAAATATAGATCCTCCTTCAGTTGCCCGTGGGTTACGATATTTCTCCACTCAAGAGAGTTAAATTAAAAATTTTAACCACAAGCCATCAGGGGAGTTGTTAAAATTTTAAATTTAACTCTCGAGAGTGGAGAAATATCGTAACCCACATGGGCAACTGAAGGAGAATTTGTTTCTCCCATTATTAACACGAACTTTATTACAAAATTAAAATAATTACCGATTTGACAACATGTGGGGAAAGGCACGAGACATTTTAATCCTCTATAGGATTACAGATTTTTCCACCACTTGTTCAGCAGGGTTAAAACACCGTAATAATGGGAGAAAGTCAGATCCTTTTCCTGAATAACCTATGTAAAAATTTAGAAAAAATATTTACCTACCAACCTACCTATTTATTTTTTCAACATGTTAGCTGAAACACATGTATTTGTTTCCTTGGCCTGATTGCATTGTGAACGATTATTGAACTTTGTGCTTAACAGTACCAATATAATACTGCAGCTTTATTGTTCCAAGGGAAGTAACCTATATAGCACATTACTTAAGGTAGAAATTTCTTTAAAATGACCATAAAACATCAAAATTTTGTGCTGAAATGAGCTGAAATTTTAACACGCATACATAATAATGCGTTGCATAACAAAATATTCAGCAAAAATTTTGCAGTCTTATAATGTTATGATTCAATTGTTGCGTCATTGTCATTTGTATGCAGACACAATTGGTTTCTATGTTATAACTTGAATTCTAGTTGACAGATCCTTCTGAATTTTTAACACAAAGACCCTTGGCACAGAAGAAATGTTGGTATTACTTTTGGGTGTTGTTTAGTTTGATCTATGGGATCATTTGTTTCATCATCTTCTTTCTTTGGTATTACAGAAAGATTTTGTCCTGATGTGTAATAATGCCATGCATTACAACAGACCAGAGACCATTTACTACAAAGAGGCAAAAAAATTACTCCACATTGGTATGAAGTCTATGAGTAAGGTGAGTTATTAATATTATTATAACAGACTGAAGACTAATCACTAGACAAGCAAAAAAAGTACTCAATATTCATATAAAGACTATGAGTAAATACTGCAGCATTGTACAGCGACTCCCATGATTGAAAATTAATTACCTTTCAACAATGATAGTACACAAATCACTATGGACTGGAACTGACAAAACAGATTTATCGATATTAAATAAAAGGTTACATTTCTTATGCAGTCATTTTTACTTAATCTCGGTGGTGACCTTTTAATACAAGTCTAACTGTTTTAACAGTCAAACCCGTCATATGTGATCTTTCAAGAGAGTATTGAAATAGGATGACTAAATACAGGTTTAATTAATATGAAATGCACTGTGTAGTGAAATTAAAATTTGTACCAAATATTACAAGTTATTACTTAATAGAGGTGGTTACTAAAGTAAGTTTGACTCTAGGCTTAATAGAGGTGGTTACTAAAGTAAGCTTGACTCTAACTTAATAGAGGTGGTTACTAAAGTAAGTTTGACTCTAACTTAATAGAGGTGGTTACTAAAGTAAGTTTGACTCTAGGCTTAATAGAGGTGGTTACTAAAGTAAGTTTGACTCTAATTTCTTTCATTACCTTACAAAACTATAATAAACCTTACCGGACTGAAGAATTATAATATTCCCCATCTGTTTCACAGAACTCGTTAACCTGGAAGTTGTGTCATTTTTATATATGATTTTCATTTCAGGAAAAACTGTTAGTAATGAAGAGGACTCTACCATTTATGGCCAGTTTACGTTATGAAGAACTGGGTATAAATGAACCAGACGAAACTAAAGCTGTAATGGAGGCCATCGTAGAGGAAGAGAAGGAACAAAAACAGAGAGCTAAAGATAGAGAAGAGTAAATATCACATTTAAAAAGAATATGCTAAAAATAAATAGGTTTGGACCCATAAAACTAGTTTAACCCCGACACATTTTATTGAAGTACCTGTACCAAGACAGGAAAGTGAGCATTCATGTATATGTGTTAGGGGTATCAATTTATTTTTCATATTTTTATAATTTTTCTATTAAATTTTGGAACTGTTTTGACGGTGTGGTATTTTTTGATTTTAGTTTTAATTTATATGACTAACCATGACACTGACAGTCGCATCAAAGCAAAAACTATAAAAATTAATGTTTGCTGCTTCTCCACTTAACACACAGCATTAAGGAGTAAGAACATAGACTGACTGAGTAAGAATCTGGATAATGTGTCTGAATGGAGCTACATACATGTATGATTATCTACCTGCTAACTGTTGTAATAATAATCTTGCACTAAAAAAATCCAACAAAGTGTGTTGGTTTAATACAAAGTGGACATCATCTCAGTGAAATGCAACGTGTTTCCCTGACAAGATATTTCTGAAAAATTACTCACTTTGAGTTACGCACTCCAAATATCCCAATTATCAAGTTGAAAAATATACTATAAATTAATCTGAAAGCTACTACAAAATGACCAAATATTTACCTTTATCGGTAATTTGTTACAGTTTCCTTTGATCTTTACTACCCGATAAATTTATTAACAACATTCAGTTGACCACCGACTCGTGATACAAGAAATTATCAGCTGTTGGTCATTTGTCATGCGCGGTCTAACGTGACATCACTAAACCTTTCATTAAAAAAAAGGTCAATACACAACAAAAAAAATCACAAAGCTGTGTTAAAATTGTGAAATTACAGATAAAGAAATTATTAGTATTAAAAAAAAAAGGTCAAAACACAACAAAAAAATCACAAAGCTGTGTTAAAATTGTGAAATTACCGATAAAACAATTATTAGTATTTTTTTCGCTCGACAAGGATTATCAGGTCCATATCAGATTCGCTCTTCGAGCTCATTTGCTATGGACCTAGTAATCCTTGTCTTGCAAAAAAAAATACTAATAATTAATATATATCGTGACAGTCAATTTTATTGGTGGAGAAAACCACAGACCTGCCGCAAGTCACTGATAAACTTTATCACATAAGCGGGATTCAAACTCACCACATTAGTGGTGATAGGTACTGATTGCATATAGGTGGCTCCTTAATCAAGTTGACAGGTGCACTATAAATTCATCTTAAAGCTATTATGAAATGACAAAATATTTACTTCAAGTTATCCAAAAAAAAAACCACTGTATCCAAGTATGAGGTGGAGAGATTCGACTTATACAAATTACTGGAAAAAATTAAATATTACAATCATTAATTATTGAAAAATCTTGTACATTAACTTTATATAATGCTTTTTTTTTAGTATTGGTAGGTTTGAGGCTGTTCCTGATAATTTGAGTGCTGCTGAGATTTTATCCCAGGTACAGTCTGCTGCTAAAGATGCCGCTGATATGTTGACCATGAGACAGCAAAATTGTAGGGTACGTTTATCTCCCAGAGATTTAAAGTAGTTATTAGGCTTTCCAATCTTTACTGATGATGGTTATCTACATTTTATTAACTGTATTATGCTAAAGCAAACATTTGTGTTTGCATCGCCACTAATGTTGTGGTTTAGAATCTCGATCAGGGCGAGGTGTACTCGATACAACATTATGTGATCAAGTTTGGCTGTGACTTGCGGCAGGCCGATTGTTTTCTCCAGGTATTCCGGTTTCCTCCACCAATAAAAACTGACCGCCACGATATAACTGAAATATTGTTGAAAGTGGGCTTAAAAAGCACCCTAACTCCTGTGTTTGCATCAAGAGTTTTTATTGTAAAGGTTTATGTCAAGGGTCACTCATAGCACTATCAATAAAAAGAATGGCTATCCTATAAGAAAAGGAAATAAGAAGGACTCTAGTGCTAGCTGTGAATAACTTTACCACCTCAAATACTTGATTGATGTGTAGAACATGATTTATCTTTCTTACATCCATATTGGACCGAGGGGCTGTCGTAGTCTTGATCGTATGGTAGTTGGATTTACTTTTTTGGATTTTACCCTGCTTTGTAAATTACAAAAAAGGGTGCACTCGACTCACAGCCACAAGTGATAAAGTTTACCAGTTGCTTGCCCATGGTCAGTGTTCTCTCCAGGTACTCTGGCTTCTTCCACCACTAAAAATTGGTCGCCATGATATAGCTGAAATATTGCTGAAAGTGGCATAAAACACAAAAAATCAAATCAAATCAATCTATTACAGGATTATGAATTTCAAATTACGAATATCTAGCAGAGTTTTCAAAGTGTTTACATCTTGTTGCATACCATGTACATATATATTTCAGTTTGGATTTCTGAGGAAGAGAGAAGATGGCAGTACATCAATGACATTGTTAAATCCTGATAATGATGGAATAAGTAAGGCTCTATTTCTAGTTCATTTACTCCTTAGAGAAATTCCAAAATTAATTGTTTGAAGGGTAGAAGGTACTTTGTTCCGGCCCTTTGGTTTTCCAATCTTCCGATTTTGAGCATACCTGATGAAGGTTATTCCAGAAACGCTTTGTGCTCACTAAATTTGATATCTACAATTTTATTTTTTTAATACCCACCATGCATAAAATTTCTTTGCTCTATACAGTCCTTGTAACTGATTTACTCAGTAAATTAAGTAAAGCGTTTTCTGAAATGCAATTTATGATACATGTATTCATAATCTGAAAACACAATGGTATTTTGCCCATTGCCATTGATGAAAACAACTATTTGCCTTTTTACAGAAATATTTCCAATGAAAAATTAGTTTGAATGCATTTTACTCTCAACGACAATAATAAAAAAAACAAAAATAATATTTTTCAGAATATGTTGATTAAATGTAGAATGATTTATAATTATTGGACTACAGTGGCATTAAACACCATAACCCATAGAATCATGTGATTAAAGGTACATACTATTATTTTTTGCAGTAAGTAAAAGAGAGAGAGTGATCAATATAGGTAAACTGGTTGGTAAATTAGGGTCTGGTGGTGCTACATTAGCAGGATATAAGGAAGACAAAAGAAACAGAGTAACTCCAGGTTTGTATACATGTATATAGAAGTATGTTCATAGATTACATCTTGTACATCAGTAATTTTGGGGGGAAATACCTCAGACTTTCTTTAGTGATTTTTCATGCAGCCAACATATTATGCCTTATTTATACTTATACAGAGATCATTGCAACTCGCCTTCATGAGTCCTGAACTCATCATTTTCATTTGGGACTCGCCAAAATTTTCAGTAATGTCGTCTAGACTCATCAACATAAATTCCTACAAGTATCCCTGCATGATTATGTACTCTAACATAAATCTATCCTCTTATAAATCGGAAGCTGTTTACTGTATGGAATCTGGCAAATTTCATCATAAATCCTTTTGTAAGTCAGTCCAAGATCGCAGACAACATACAAGCAAACAAAGCTGTACTGTATATACAGAAACTGTGATAGTATTTCATTATTTACCCTGTATTAGTGAAATACTAATAAATTTATTTCTATTCCGTTGCCTAAACTGTCCAGCATGTGCCAGAATTTTTCAATTGTCTTCATCTATTTTTTTTTTTTTTTCTGTATTTCCCACTCTATGTTTGCATATTGACTCACAGATGAAGATGAAAGACAGGAATTTTTAAATAATGCTCATACTTTTATGTATTTATACCCCCGCTCGACGAGTGTCGGGGGTATATAGGGATCCTCATGTCCGTCCGTCCGTCACACTTTTGGTTTCCGGATGATAATTAAAGTACCACTCAACCAAATCTTTTCAAACTTTAAAACAATGCTGTGGACCATTAAATACAGGTCAATTTCGATTACGAAGTATTTCACGTTTACCGTTCCTGAGTTATGGCCCATTTTCTCTTAGAAAATAGGGACTTTTTAGGTTTCCGGATGATGATTAAGGTACCGCTCAACCAAATCTTTTCAAACTTTAAAACAATGCTGTGGACCATTAAATACAGGTCAAGTTCGTTTGCGGTGTATTTCACGTTTACCGTTCCTGAGTTATGGCCCTTTTTGTCTTAGAAAATAGGGACTTTTTAAGTTTCCGGATGATATTTAAAATATGGCTCAACCAAATCTTTTCAAACTTTAACACAATGCAGTGGACCATTCAATACAGGTTATGTTCGATTACGGTGTATTTCACATTTACCGTTCCTGAGTTATGACCCTTTTTCTCTTAGAGACTTTTTAGGTTTCCGGATGATATTTAAAGTATGGCTCAACCAAATTTTTTCAAAATTGAACACAATGCTGTGGACCACTAAATACAGATTAAGTTCGATTATGGTGTATTTCACATTTACCATTCCTGAGTTATGGCCCTTTTGCTCTTAGAAAATAGGGACTTTTTAGGTTTCCGAATGATCTTTAAAGTACCGCTCAACCAAATTTTTTCAAACTTTAACACAATGCTGTGGACCACTAAATACAGGTTAAGTTTGATTATGGTATATTTCACATTTACCGTTCATAAGTTATGGCCCTTTTTCTCTTAGAAAATAGGGACTTTCTAGGTTTCCGGATGTAACCATATAGCGGGTGTAAAATTTCGCGGTTTTGACTAGAAAAGGTATGCAATAAATTTTAGCGGTTTTTATTTTGGCGGATACATAATTTCGTTATAAAAATTTTGGCACTTGATCGACAGATTGAGATTTTTTCCGTGTATTGTCTCGTGTTCATTCTGACGTGTCAAAAATGTGCAATATACTAGATCCCTATAGATATCAAATAAAAAAAATGTAAATTTAATTTACATCGATAAAACATGCATACATTAAAAACAAATAAAAAGTTAGTTAATGTACTGTCTTTACAAATACCGGTATCACAGATCATAGTAATTACGAGTCTCGTGTCAGTGTAGATAACGGAAGTTCATCTTCAAGAAAATCCTTCAAAACGCCACTAATTCCACTTTCACGAAATCCATTACGGACAAATTCCAGAAAATTTGGGATTAATAAATGTTGTAAATTGTTTATACTTCAATAATTCTTAACATGATTACGGTGTATGTTAGGTAAACAATCATTTGGTCAATAGGTTAAACGATTATATGTGTTGATTACGATGCATGACAATTCAACTTATATCGACGATATACAGGTAAAAATAAAATTAACAGGTGGTATACCCGCTGGCAATTTAACACCTTTTATGACCGTTATTGTAAATGTGACATATCCTTTGATGTTACAGTAATGTTTTGATAAAGTTTTTAATTGGCATTAATTCATTATTCAAAATTTAAGATGCTCATCTTTGAAATGTAAACTTTTAACTAAAATTTAATACCTGTAAATTTTTAGTGAAAGAAACTCAGCTAAAACAACTCACGTACGAAGACATTTTAAAAACCAAAAAATGGCTAAGGGCATATATACTAATAATTAAATGACTATTGACTATAGACTATAGAAATATGTACATGTACCGTTAACGATCTGCCGACCATTAATTAGAAGATAAACCTTTCCCTACGTTATAGCTATGAGAAAATACTTGCCGTAGAATGAAATTTTAGTGGAATTTATTTTGGCGATTTTTGTTTGACTGCTAAAATAAGCGAAAATTAGCATCCCGCGAAAATAACCCGCTATACGGTATTTAAGGTACGACTCAACCAAATCTTTTCAAACTTTAACACAATGTGATATACCATAAAATACAGATTAAGTTCGATTATGGTGAAATTGACATTTACTGAATTATGGCCCTTTTTCTCTTAGAAGATAGGGACTTTAAAGGTTTCTGGATAAAAATTTCATAATTTGGAATGCAGGGGGTATCTGTGATCACCAGATCAACTTTCTCTAGTTATATGTTTATGCTTTATGTTGTTTAACATGCTTTTTGAATCTACCGTAGTTTTTTTAAATGTTATATTATGTCTATTTTAAAAAGATTTTCGAGGGGCCATCATGGTCGTGATCGTATGGTAGTTGGATTTACAATTACCTATGCAATCAGTGCCTATTACCACTAAAGTTGTGAGTTCGAATCCCGCTCATGGCAAGGTGTACTCGATACAACATTATGTGATAACGTTTGTCAGTGACTTGCGACAGGTCAGTGGTTTTCTCAGGGCGTTCCAATTTCCTCCACCAATAAAATTGACTGCCAAGAATTAACTGAAATATTGTTGAAAGTGGCATTAAACACCACAGCCCCTAAAAGATTTTTATTTAAATATTTTCTTTTTTCTACAGGTCAATATTTAAATTATGGTCCATTTGGAACATATGCTCCTCAATATGATTCTACATTTGCCAATATGACAAAGGATGAGACAGATATACTGTTATCTACTTATGGTGATGAAACTGGTGTAGGATATGCCAAGAGGTAAAACAAAACAATTTTTTGTTAACAATAATGGAGGGCTGTTCCATTAAAACATAAATGGCACACAGGGGTGGGACTTTTAAATTACTGCCATGGGTGGGTGTCTACATGTAAATGAAGGAAATTTTGTTATTTCATAGCCTTCTAAAAAATATGCTAAATAATGCAAACAAATCATATTTCAGACAATAGAGCCATTAATCTTCATTATATCAAAGAATCTGTATGGCAACTGATAAAAATAAATTATTTCAGTAACTCACTATAAATCTTCTTCTGTGATACTGTCCAATAATTTTAGCATATTTGAACATCAATAAAGTTATATTTAGTGATAATACTGTAGTTGGAATTTTATTTGAAAATACAAAATCTTCTGTTTATAAATAATCTCTTTCAAATGATCACATCCATGACAGTTATCTAAGACGCCTTTAAAGATAATTAAAATTAAACTTAACCCATTATAACATTTCAAAACAAAATCATCTTCAAATAGTTTGAATAAAATTCACCATGAAATTATAAGAATTCAGATAAACAATATTTTAAGGGGCATTACTAATATCTGCTCCTTTTTACTATTTGGTCTTACAAATTGAGGCCTTTATGACACTGGAAGGTCTTGTTTGCTATTCTAGAAATAGCTTTAGATTAGAATTATCATCCTTTTTATACAGTTACTGGTAACCCCCTTTTTCCCTTCATTTCATTTGCAACCCCTATGTGTCTCGAAATAAATGAAATCAAATTTGAATGGTCATTTTGTCTTTGTGTCACAATCATCTTTAGAAAAAACTTGACAGGGACACTGTACCCCCAAGTCCCCTACCTCTTTACATGGACTCCTGAATTTATTCAGGAACTACTGTGAAAGTACTTTTCTTTGTGGGTATCAATTTTCATGGTTTGGTTAAAAATTACAAGTTCATGGATTCATAAATTCGTGGATTTTGTGTTTGTACCAAAATAAAATTCGTTGATTTTATATTTTCAACATGATAAGTTTCACTGTGTATCAAAACTTTGAGAAAGCTTCAAAACATTAGACAAAGGAGCCATAGAATTATGTAATCAGAAGTTGAACATGGATATTAAAGTGTTTTTTTTCTCAATTTTTTTTTTTTACATATATCAACTTTAGAATCGGAACAAAAACAGCTGTTGAATTTCATAATTATAGATCAGTGTTATTTTATCGAATTTGAAAATTAAAAAAAAAATCATCTGAAATTATTTTATGAGCACTAACATTAATAGGAATTTCTATCAATATATATTAAATTTGTTTTTGTGTTTTCATCCACTTTATTTTCCATTTTTACCTGCGTCGCCGAAGGTGGAAGCAGGTCTAGGAACCACTTTCTCCGTCCGTACGTCCGTACGTCTGTCCCAGCAAGGCAGTACTTATTTAGTGTAATCTGTAACTCAAACAGTTTTCAATCAATATAATTCAAACTTTGCAGAGTGTTTGTATACATATTGAAGATGTGCACCTCCTATTATGGGCTGATTTGAAGATTGTTTTCATATATTTTCTGTATGCTGAACTTAGTCATTTTTTATCACTATATGTCATGGATGGTACTTAGTTGGTGTAATCTAAAACTCCAGCAGTGTTCAATCAATATTAGTCAGACTTTGCAGAGTGTTTGTATACATATTGAAGATGTGCACCTCCTATTATGGGATGATTTGAAGATTGTTTTCATATATTTTCTGTATGCTGAACTTAGTCATTTTTTATCACTATATGTCATTGATGGTACCTAGTTGGTGTAATCTAAAACTCTAACCATGTTCAATCAATATTATTCAGACTTTGCACAGTGTTTGTATACATATTGAAGATGTGCACCTCCTATTATGGGCTGATTTGACAATTTTTTTCTTTAATTTCCTGTATGTTGAACTTAGTTATTTTTTATCGCTATATGACATTGATGGTACCTAATTGGTGTAATCTAAAACTCTAACCATGTTCAATCAATAGTATTTAAACTTTGCACAGTGTTTGTGTACATATTGGAGATGTGCACCTCGTATTATGGGCAAATTTGACAAATTTTTTCGTACATTTTCCGTATGTTGAACTTAGTCATTTTTTATCACTATATGACATTGACTGTACCTAGTTGGTGTAATCTAAAACTGCAAGTGTTCAATCAATATTATTCATACTTTGCATATTGTTTTTAGACATACTGAAGACTTGCACCTCCTATTATGGACAGTTTTGACAAATGTTTTCATAGATTTTTTGCATGTTGAACTTGTTATTTTTTTTTATCACTCTATCACATGGGCGATACCTAGTATGTGTAATCTGAAACTCAAAAAGTGTTCAATTGATATTATTCAAACTTTGCACAATGTTTATATACATATTGCAGATGTTCACCTGTTATTATACTCCCACAAACAAAGACTGGGGGTATAAAGGAATCACGTCCATCTGTCTGTCTGTCCATCCAGATTTTGTGTACAGGCATATATCAGTGTATAAAAATGCATACATTAGGCCATGCAAAGTTAATTACTTGGTTCTCAGGCCCTTTTTTGTCAAAATTGATGAGGAAGGGTGGCATTTTTTTTTATCCTTTTACTGCTGTAAAAAGTGATGAGGGAGGCATTTTTTCTTCTTTTTTTTTGTGAAAAATATGGCAATGTATAAATCTTTTCATTACTTTATTGAAAATTTCAATTTTATTTCTTCCGATGGTGGCAGAAACATCACAAGTGGTTAATATTTATGGAAACGTCCAATCCGTTGGTCCCAACGTACCATTGTTTATCTCCATAAACAATTCCAATAAGGTACAAACTTCGGAGAAGCCCCCTATTATGTTTCCTGGTAAAACTGGCAAACATTTGTGCCGAATTTGCACAGAAACGATTGACATTTTGTCTAAATGTCAAACGGAAACACGTTTTTTATTTATACATTGTCATAACGATGCTTTAAATCTCATTTAAGCATGATGCGTTTTAAAGCGTTTCACCGACCACGCGATATAAGAGAAAAACGGATGCGGTTGTTTTTTCCGTACGGACAGCGCTAGCGCATTTAAATTTTTTTTTTTACTATTTTTGCAATAAAATCGGCAATGCGGCGACGAATTTCCACATGCAGGCGGGCCTGAGAACCAAGAAATTAACTTTGTATGGCCTTACTGGAATGTTTTGCAGTGATGCAGGTCCAGACATGATATTGGTCTTGTTGTTTTTCACAACTAAAAAAGAACAATAGTTTTTTCTCATTATTTTGACTCCGATGACAGATTATACTTGTAAAATTACTTCAAATTAATTTTCGATCTTTTATTACCATTTATCTCGGACTGAAACCACTCATAGTCATGTCAAAAGATTAATCCTGACCCCGGGGCAAATGTACAGTTAACTTATGCTTAATTGAATTGTTTAAAGACAGATGATCAAATATGTTAATTGAAGGGTGTTATAATTTAAAAGAGAAATGTCTATACAACACTTAGAAGTGTGTCACCGTTAGTGTATGGTTTGGAAGTAAATTTTATTACTGGAAGTTGTTAAAATCTTTTCACAAACAAACATTTCTGTTGTTTTTACACATGCATTCAAAATCAAATCATTCACAAACATGTTGATGTGGATTACAACCCATTAAAAAGTATGCTCGTACTTATTTCGTCATTAAAATTGTCAACCGTACACTATGCAGCTGATTCAGAAAGTCGAGGTCACTCGATGACAGCATATATGGCTATATATCGATGTCAAACTGCTTCCCAAGATTCATTGTTCATTTGATTCTTAATTTCGTGCATCGGCCTACCCACGAAAACCACAAGAATTCGTACCCCACGAATAAAAGTTATTTCAAAGTATTCCAGATGGCTACTGAAATATTTAATACTTTTTGTAATACGTCAGCTGCTGGGCTCCCATTTTTTCATGGTAGGTCAATAAAAAAAAATTCTTAAGAGCCCAGTTGGCGACCACAGAGAAAATGTTTTGTCCCTGAAATAAATGTGCGTTTCATTTTGTATCTTTCTTATTTCAGTGTACTGAGCTTTGTAGAGAAAGGTGGAGATTATGCTGTCAGTATGGTAGACAATCTATTGGACATTCTGACAAAAGGGGAACATGCTAAAACTAAGATGTTTCTAGAACAGGTAGATTGTTTTATTTTAATACTCTGACTTACTGATAAACAAAACAATTCGGTTGATATGTTACCCAAACAAATACAATGTATAGCTTTGTATATTCTGACACTGGTATTGCAATGGGTTTAATTTTGGATAAGGAGGATGCTCCTTCTGATTATGACCATGTCGGTACATTGAAACCTGTCTAAGCCAAAACCTGAAATCCTGTATACACTGAACTATAAAGAAAGTCCCAATGAAGGAAATGTTTGTATATTTAACATGTATAAACCAAACACATGTCTATTTCAAACACAAAGGTTGGTCCCAAGGAAGTTCTGTTTAAACAGGATTCACTGAATGTTTGCATTATTTAAGGATTTATAATTCGATTTTATGCTGTTTATCTTTTATAGAGAATGAAAGATGGAGGGGGTGATAAATCTGTGACTATCAACGGAACAGATACCAGGAAGAAGCAACCAGCTGGTAATGACAAACCCAATGTTGACTTTGATTCTCTGAGAGGTCTTAGTGATTTAGGAGTAGACATGTCATTCCTGGATAGCATGGGTTTGTTTTTATATTATTTTATTTTTGCTTTTTATTAGCTCACCTGACCCAAAGGGTCATGTGAGCTATTGCTATCACTGGGCGTCCGTCGTCCGTCTGTCGTTAGCTTTTCGCATTTCAATCAACTCCTCTAAAACCACTGGGCCAATTCGAACCAAACTTTGGTGGAATGGTCCTTGGATGGTCCCCTTTCAGAATTGTGTCCGACAATCCCCCCCGCCTACCAATTTGGCAAAAATCACTTAAAAATGATCTCATCTGAAACTGCTGGGTCAAATGGGCCCAAACTATGGTGAAATGGTCTTTAGATGGTCTACCTTCACAATTATATCCGACAACCCCGCCCGCCAAAGAAGATGGCGGCCATTGCTAAAAATAGAAGATTCGCCCAAATTCACTTAAACATTATCTCCTCTGAAACTGCTGGGCCAACTTTGAGCCAGGTGAGCGATTACAGGCTCCTAGGGGCCTCTAGTTTGTAAAGCAACAGTGCTGCTAGTTTTTTTTAAACTGTTGAATAAGCTGAAACTACTTTTTTTTTATATCTTAGGACTGCAACTTTGATTTGTTTTATTTTAATTTTAAAAGCTTTAGAACAAATTGTACATTAGTAATTTTATTTCCAGGTGTAATTTTGATATAGCTGTGATTATATTTATTTTGTTTTTGATAGAATTATAAGAGGACAATAATCTCCCTCTTATAAGGTCACTCCTTTGGCCTTGCCCTTACAAGAGGATGACCTCTCTTGAGGGGATATTCATTAGTATCTCCATGTATCTAATATCTGACCTGATAAGAGGGGTTGTCTTTGATGGGAGGGGCCTGAGGGGATAATTCATTAGTATCTCCATGTATCTAATATCTGACCTGATAAGAGGGGTTGTCTTTGGTGGGAGGGGCCTGAGGGGATAATTCATTAGTATCTCCATGTATCTAATATCTGACTTGATAAGAGGGATTGTCTTTGATGGGAGGGGCCTGAGGGGATAATTCATTAGTATCTCTCCATGTATCTAATATCTGACCTGATAAGAGGGGTTATCTTTGATGGGAGGGGCCTGAGGGGATAATTCATTAGTATCTCCATGTATCTAATATCTGACCTGATAAGAGGGGTTGTCTTTGATGGGAGGGGCCTGAGGGGATAATTCATTAGTATCTCCATGTATCTAATATCTGACCTGATAAGAGGGGTTG